>JAJEJO010053330.1:0-27814 GCA_020662805.1 Glaucomys volans | reverse complement strand
CAATACCATGCTGTTTTTGTTACTATTGCTCTGTAGTATAGTTGAAGGTCTGGTATTGTGAAACCCCCTGCTTCGCTCTTCTTGCTAAGGATTGCTTTAGCAATTCTGGGTCTCTTATTCCTCCAAATGAATTTCATGATTGTTTGCTCTATTTCTATGAAGTCCGTCATTGGAATTTTAATTGGAATTGCATTGAATTTGTATAGCATTTTTGGAAGTATGGCCATTTTGACAATATTAATTCTGCCTATCTAAGAACATGGGAGATCTTTCCATCTTCTCAGATGCTCTTTAACTTCTTTCTTTAGTGTTCTGTAGTTCTCATTGTAGAGGTCTTTCACTTCTTTTGTTAGATTGATTCCCAAGTATTTTTTTTTTCTTTTGAGGTTAATGTGAATGGGGTAGTTTTCCTAATTTCTCTCTCAGAGGATTCATCACTTACGAATAAAAATGTGTTAGATTAATGCAAACATTATTTCTGGACTTCTCTTTTATTAGACTATATGTCTAACTTATCCCATTACCATGGTACCCTAATCACTTGTAGGCTTATAGTGTGTTTTGAAATCACATAGTTTATGTTTCTTCTCATTGTCTTTTCTGAAAGTGCTATGGCTATCCTATGCCTCTTAGATTCTATATGTATTTTAGGAACAATTTGAAAATTCCTTCACAAACCTTGATGGAATTTTGATAAGGGTTACTCTGAAACTATAACCCAATTAATTATGGGGAATTTTCATCTCAATATTATTGATTCTTTCATTTAATGAAAACCAATGTCTTTCCATATAACATAGTTTCTATCAGCAATATTATGTATTTTGGTATACAAGTCTTACACTAATTCTTTCACTTATTTTATTCCTAGATATTTTATCACTTTTGATTCTACTATGAATGGAATTGATTTAAGTTTTGGACTATTCACTGTAAATATATAGAATAAAATAGATTTTAGTTAATCTTATTAATATTTCTAGCAATTTCTTGTAGATTTCTTAGTTTTTTTCACAGATGATCATGTCTTCTGTAAAGGATGGGAGATTTACTTGTTCCTTTCAGTTTTGTGCCTTTTATTTATTCCTGTATGACTTTAATTGTACTGACTAGAATACCCTGTATAATGTTGGATAACGCTGAATAAGAGCATCCTTTTCTTATTCCTGATCTTAGAGAAAAAGTATTCAGCTTTTCACCCTTAAGTGTAATGCTAGCTGTAATCCTGCTCATAAATGCTTTTTATGAGGTTGAAGAAGTTCTCTTCTATTTCTAGCTGGTCGAGAATTTTTATCACAAAATGAATATTGGGTTTTGTGAACTGATTTTTCTGTTTTTATGAAATCTATATTTTATTGATGATACATTACATATATCATTTGTCTTTATTTTGCCTTTATTCAAAGGATAGTTTTACTGGTTATATCATACTGATTGACAAGAAATGGTGGTTGGATTTGTTTTTCCCCCTGAACTGTGAATATGTTAACGCCTATGCCTCCTAGCCCCCCTTGTTTCTGGTAAGGACTTGACTCCAAATCAAATAGTGCTTCCTTTTATAAAATTAACCTTTATTGTAAATGCTCTAAGAATATTCTCTTTATCTTTCAGAAACTTACTATAATATCTCAAGGCGTGGACATGTTTGTGTTCATACTATTTGGGATATTTAAACTCTTGGATCTTAACAAAGACTCTCTTCTTGCCCAAACTATTTAAACTCCTCTGATATTCTTTTACCTTTTCAAGTGAACATTTCCCTTAGGTCCTGTCTTCTGCCTGTCTAACCCAGTTTTAGCAAAAATTTCATCAGTTTAAAGAGAATTTCCCATCTTCAGTTACTGATCAAGTCATTCTTGTTACCTGATCACCCTTCCCAGTCTTTACCAAGGGTTCTGCTAAGTTGTTTTAGCAAAAAGTCCCCTATAATAGATACTTTATATTAAAAATTTTCCATATACTGAGCCCCTCACTCTGCCTCTTGGCTCTATTGGCTACCTCCTTCTGCTGTCTTCACTGTATTTGGAATTGAGATGGGCCTCAATTTCTCTGTCCTATTGTGGTAGTCTTGACATCTACCAGAGTAGTCCTGAATGAAGTTTTCCTCATCATCTTAACAGATATCAGAGTAATCTGCTCCTTAACAAATTTTTGTTTGTTTAAATTGGACATTATAATTACCCTGGGTTTTGAATTTTGACCCCAAGGAATTTTTTATATAACATTTCTGGACTTTGTTTGCTTAATGTGTGTTTTTTACTGTTCAGCTCCTAATGTCTCTGCACAGTTTTTGTGTTGATTCTTATTTTCAATCTTCACCCTGGGATTTTGATAAACTTTTTCTGTTTTTATTTAGCTTAATGGCAGCCATTGATTTTAACAAATGTTTATGTGCTATACCCAAATCACCATTGCCAAAGTGCTGTCTCCAATATGCTTCTCTTTGCCACTATAAAAGTGAATTTTAGTATGGAGGTAGTGATGGGACCAGATGTGTAGTAGAAGGGAAGGAACAGAATTTTGAATTTGGAAATTAGGCTGTCCTATGATGAAGTAGATAGAAACAAGAAAACAAAATAGATACATTTATTCATGGGGGAAAATGCTATTTCTTTATTCTCATTCTAAGAGTATTTTCATGTTTTAATTATAAGTCCTAGAGTTTCTGCATAAATACTGTGCATTTTCATTTTATGAGTAAATTTTATATTAGACAATAACATATACCTCTAATAAAATCATAAAACAATAGCATGTTGATGTACTAATGCTTGCTCTGAAAGTGATACTGTTTGAGAAAATTTAAATGACACATATTTTTTAATGTAAAAGCAATTCTGCAACCTGTTACACAACAGGTTACACAAATAAACCTTGAAGATTTGTTTTTCTTATACTTTTACAAATAGACCAAGCAGGGGGGAAAAAAAAGCCAGAAAAATTTTACCTTAGTAAATGCAAAATACAAAATAAAAGGAAGCAATGTGACATACTTGGAAGCAGATGGAAATCAATGCATAGAAACACAGTGCAATTTTTTTTTCTATTGTTTCTGAAAATTAAATCAACAAAGCCCAGACAAGATCTGAGATCCTGGGAAGAGCAGTGTCTCCTCAATGACACTGCCTTCTGGAAACCCCTACTCCATGTTCTCTGTCTCTCCTCTTTAAATTCTCTAGATGAAATGCACTGGAAGGTAGAACACAAATCCCTTATCCTATCCCAGCTTGGTGTTCTAACATGGTCCAACTTAGTCAACAAATATCTAGAGTATGCACTTTCTAGGACAGAAGAGTTTTTGTCATTAATAATTCCAAATGTGTGTCTATATGAATCAGAAAATCCCTTCCAGCAGAAAACTGTGGTATGAATGTAACCTGTTTATACCACAGAAAACTATATGGTTTCTATTCTTTAGCGTTTGATTTTATTCTTTATGCTGTTGACCAAAACTTTTCTGTCTCCACAAGTATTTTGTCATCTAAATCAGGTGTGAAATATTTTGGTCCATATTTTGGAGACCAGCAGAATCAACCATGATTTTCTTAATATATAAGAATCATTAAAAATATTTCACCTAGCCAAGGGTAGTGATACATGCCTGTAATCCCAGCCTCTCAGGAGGCTAAGGCAGGAGAATTGAAAGTTCAAAGCCAGCTTCAGCACTTTAGCAAGGCCCTAAGCAACTTAGTGAGTCCCTGTCTCAAATAATAATAATGATAACAATAATAATAATAATTGACCTCTATCTCGGTGTTTTTCTCTTGCAGTCTTTTTATCTAAAATCATATCATTCTCCCTCAATTTCCTTGCCCTCCATAAATACACACACACACACACACACACACTCATACATACACAAATACACACAAAGGAAAACCACAAAATGAAAAGAAAGTGCAGACGAGCATACATAATAAGTATCAAATGTAAGTTATAAGTTAAATCTTTCATTGTTTAACTCTGCTGCAGTGTTTTCTAAACTTTTAGCACAAGCTTGCCTCCACCATTCTCTGCAACTTCATTGCATGCTAGTCTTTGTCCAGTTCATCATGTTCAGTCTCCCTGAGAATGTTTTAGCAGAACTTTGTGTTGCTTAACGACAGGAATATGTTTTGTGAAATGTTTCATTAGATGATTTCATCATTGTGCAAACTTATAGAGTATAACATAATCAAACCGAAATGTCCATCACTCAAAGTAGCATCAAGAGACAACATAAACAAGACATTCGAAGCTGCGGCTGGCATATTGTGACATATTGTTTTGCAGTAAGTGTTTTTACAAGTAGATTAAGTACACTCTAAATGTGAAATGTATAGTGCATAAAATAAACACAAACCAGTAGCAGTCACTTATTACCATTATCAAGTGTTAGGAACTGAGGACAATAGTATATTCTACACTTTTATACAGCACGCAATGCAGAGCATTGTTTACCACAGCACCACCCCTAATGTATGAGTAATGCATTGCATTTCAAAGTTACAATGCCCACAACTTCACTAGGTGATAGGAATTTTGGGGCTCCAATATAATCTCATGAAACCACAGCTGTTTGTGTAGTCTATTGTTGATCAAAATGTCATGATATCCCACAGGACTGTACTTCATTCACATATGCCCCTCCCTTTTCCATGAAATGCTCATAATCCATTTTCTTCAATCATATTCACATCTTTAACATTCTATCTTAAGTGTAACCTATACCAGAAAGGCTTTCATGCCTATCCTATCCCCAACTCATGGTTCCTTAGACTTATTCTCTAATTGTACTTGTCACAACATGTCAATATGGATTTCTTTGTTTGTTATTAAAAATCTCTCTCATCTGGCAGTAAGTTGCACAAAAACACAGAGCCCAGTATTGTTTACCAATTTTAACTTGTACTTCGTTCCTACCATGTTGCCTGGGAACACTATAAGGTGGCATTAATTATTTTTAAGTAAATGTTTTTCTACATGTTTTTTCCCTGAATTATGTTATCTGACCTTAATACCAAGTGGTCTCAGTAGTTTACTTCTGTAACTCTTTCTTTGGAAAGATTGCAATATTTTTCAGACTTTTTAAAACTCAGATTTACATGCTATAGCATACCATCAATTCAAAGTGCATTTTGCTTATTTAACATCATTGTAAAATGAGCCAAACTTGGGCATTCATGGTCTTATCTTCTTAATATATCAAATACTACTCAGGTGGCTCTAATTTTTCTTTTCTTTCTGATTCTGTCAACCTGAATGATAGGAGATATTAAAAGCCTGTTTTAAAAATTGTAACTTTTAAAACAAGCCCAATTTTAAAATGTGCATAATTCTTTAAGTTAGAATTCAAACAGAGAAAATGGTACAGAAAATATGGTACATAGAAAAAGTTTATTACTTTATTATCTTCATTTAATAGTTCTTTATGATTTTGGGGGGTGGATATTGGGGATTGAACTCAGGGGCACTTGGCCACAGAGCCACATACCTATCTCTATTTTGTATTTTATTTAGAGACAGGGTCTCACTGAGTTGCTTAGAGCCTTGCTTTTGCTGAGGCTGATTTTGAACTCGCAATCCTCCTGCCTCACCTTCCAGAGCCACTGGAATATAGACATCATTTGATTTTTATACAAAAGCCACACTACTACCTTCATAGTAAGATCTTTGCCCATTTTGTATGAATAATTATACATTTATCAAAGAAGGCATGTTAGTCAGCTTTGCTAATACCTCACAAGAACCACTTAGTGATTTAGTGGAGGAAAAGTTTATTTTGACTCATAGTTCAGAGGATTCTGTCCATGGCAGACTGTCTCCAAGGAAAAAACATCCTGGTGGAAGATCATGACTGAGGAGAGCTCCTCAGCTCATGGCACCCAGGAAGGAGAGTGGGGGTGGGGGATGAGGGGTAAGGGAGAAGATAGATCTTTCCAGGGCATGCCTTCATTGACCTACTTACTCAAACTAGGTTCTACTTCTCAGTAGTCCATTCTACTATCAGTGGATTAATTAATCCATGAGATCAGAGCCCTCATGATCTGATCAGTACTGAAAGCCCCACCTGTGAACCATGCTGCATTGGGGACCAACCTTTTAGTCCATGGGTTTTTGTGGGAGCATCCCAAATCAAAATCATAACAGATGGTTCAACACACAATTGATCACATGGCACTACATACCAAGATCTGAAATCATAATATTCCTACCCAAATACTCATAAAGCAAAAAAAGAAGAAATAATCATTAAATCTTTTTTCTACAAAACGTAGTATTCTTGTGGTTGAAGTGATATAGGTTCAAGTTGAACTATCTTTTTAAATTAAATTCTGATTCATATATCAAAGAAGTTCAATAGTAAATTTGGCTTCCAGAATATTTGAAAATCATATCATCAATGATATTCTTCCTATTTCCTAGACCTGTTTCATTTTGTGAGAACCTTTGTCTTAGATAGCTACTTGAAGACAAGGGGAGCAGCAGAAGCATTGAAGAGTCCAAGCCCAAGTCACACTCCCATCACTGAAGCTGGGTCAGCCCTCATGAAAGGGATGAATAGCATTCCAATGGAAAATGGGAGGTTTTTACTGGAAGTAAGGGTCCAGGATACCCAGAAAGAAAAAGCATCAAATGGTCAACAAACTTACTCATTCTAAGCTAAGCCATACTAATTTTTAGTGAAAATATGTTTATTCATGTTAAATATCATGTTCACATTCTTATACTATATGGTCTTGGTACCATTTCAATGCAAACTATGACTTTAATTCTACCCTTGTGTTTAAGACTAAAGATGAAATGTTTTGTTCATTTTGATTCAACTTTATGTCATTCATTCTTTCACACAAAACTATGTTTATCATTTCTCAGAACCAGGAAATAACAGTTGGAGACAGAAAAACTACAGCCAGAAATAACAAGGGAAAAGGGGCAAATCAGGTTTTTTTCTTTCTTAAAAGGGTGAGGGATAGCTGGAGGCATCTAGAATATGCACATATTAGAATATTAAGAGGATATTATGGGAGAATAAAATTAAACTTCATGAAAAGAACTGTGATTTGTCATGAAAAATAAATGTCATTGAAATAAAGCAATTAAAAACATAGACAATATTATTTTCATTTGAGAACTGTAAGCAACAATTCATCTTCTCTGTGTAAAATGAGTCCATCCTCCAAACACATTCGGTTTAGAAGGCAGATACCCTCACCAATTAGAAATGAGCTTCATATACCTCCACCTCACTGGCATTGGTCAGAGTCATTGAGTTGTAATTGAATTAAATCCTCACCATAAATTAGCTGCAAAATTAGCATCTAAAGTTCTAGCCACCATCATAGGATAGACTGTGGGAAGTCATCCATGGTTCTATGAAGACTGACCATAGTTCAAGCCATTAACCAGGAATATCTGGCCTCAGGAAGTCACAGTTCCTAAAGACTGTGCAAGAAAGCCTGAGTCATGTGGTTATCCTGCATTAGTTAACAACTCAAGTTCAAATTCAAGCATCAGATGTGGGAGTGACCCACTAGAGCCAAATGGTTTGCTTACCTCCACCCCCCATCCTGTTTTTCACAGAAGCAGCTCCCACAGTCACTTTTCGTTTGTACCTCTATAAATAAAGCAAGCATGGGCTCCTTCCTTTGTTAGACCCAGACCTTTCTGGACGGCTCACTTAGCAGGCTCCTGATCTTAAGATAATTTTGTCTTCTGTCTTTATTTCTGATAAGTAAATTTCATAGGTTTTATTTGCAGCCAGTCCATCCCTCTGACAGGAACTCTTTTCCTCAACCACATACAACCAGTGTTGAGAATCAACTACAGAAGGAAAAGTTTACAGCATAGTAATATTGAGGCTTTAAAAAGTGCCTCGGCTTGCATGAAAGACATTATTATTGGTTGGGTATTCAGAGTCAAGAATTTCATTTCCTTTTCTAACCTTGGACCATCAATGATTTCTTCAAAATTATGTTGATTCTTAATCCATTTTTATTATATAGTACTAAGAGACTGAAAATATAGTAGAAAGCTATTTACCAAACCTAAATATATAATTCATTTTTGGTTTATTTTTTAAACTTTCCACCTAATGGTTTCTGAGGAGCTAGTTGTGTTCCCTTAATATGATACCTTATCTGTGGTTGGCTGGCTCTGCAATTGTAGGGGTATTTCTTTAGCCTGTGCAGTATTTACAGCACCTCCCAGATGGGTGCCTTCTTCAATTTAATTATCATTCAGCTTATCTTCCCTTCCAACCTCATTTATGAAAATGTTAAATAAGACCAGTCATAATACCCACGTCCCTGAAGCACACTCCTCAACACCTCTTCTTAACTTGATGTGTTGCCATTTATCATTAAACTCCTTCAGCCAATTTAAGTCCCAGGAAGAATGTTAATATTGAATCCAATTTGAGCTAAATTTTAATTAAGATTTCCTGAGACATTTTGCTTAAGTTATTTACTATAATCAAAATGGATATCTCCTCTGCTACCCCCACCCTCTAATTATCCAACCTTATCCACACACAAAAGAGAATGTGTCTGACTTGAACAGTGCTTCATAAATATACATCATTCATTTTAGCTGTTTCTATGAATAATTTCCTTCTTTTTTGCCTTCAGGTCTATGTCTGTCATTCCTATGCACGTCCCAGAATTATTTCATGAAATGTCTTTCCTTCTGGCAGCCACATCTGTCCACCCTAAAGTATCCAGTCACAGGATTTAGCTGTATTAATGCCAGTCTCTCAAATTTCCTTTTATAATCTCAATTTTTTTTTTGCTGCTGCTGCTGCTATTTCTTTGTACAGTATCACTCTGAATGCAATGTACAGTAAATTCAGAAATAGAATATGCACCACTTATCTCTGTGATCATGGTGGGGTGTGGTATATGAAAAGCTTTGCTTGCATTTCTGGGAAATATTAAAAATGAACCTACCTTCAAATGGGCCATTAATTACCATGGCATCCCTGAAACTGAATTGAAGTTTCAAGGTGAATGAGTACATTCAAATGGTATCAAGAAAGCATTGTGCCCCAGAGCATTTATCAGATTCCCAATGGAGTGTGTGAGCTATAAAAAACTACTAACTTTATAGAAGTAAAACATGGGATTAGAATCACATAAGAAAAGGTAATTAAGAAAAAGATTTCAACTGGTTGTTAAAAGTATGTATGTTTTCTTTATTCAATAGAAATATTTTGTCTTCTCCCATATTTAAATCTCATCCATTTTCCGCCGTATGAAAATTTTAGTATGAAGAAACAAAGTTCTGTGAATGTTTGTAAAATGCATCTTATAATATTTCCCACTAGAATCCATTTCTACTCTTTTCCCTTCTTTAGTATATGTATGTACATCAGGAAATCAAGGATCCTTAGATAACATAATCATTATTATTTAATTTTTTATGGGATTAATAATACTTTCTTTTCATATAGTAACCCAAATATACTGTTTTATTAGATACTCATTGCCTCAAATGATGATAAATATGTGCATATTAGCTCTACCTATTCTTAGATGCTCATGCAGTATCCATTCAGGGGCTCTGAATATTTCTTTTTCTCAAAAACCTATATCCAGGGTTGCATTAACTTTGATTTTCTGCAATTAAAAATGCATCTGCTCATTTTCAATACTGCAATTCTGTAGGCCTTATCGTCTTTTACACATCACTGTGAACAAGATTATAAGGTAAAAGAATATTAAGAATGGAAAAAATGAGCAAAAGGAAGGTTGGCTGTAATAAAGAGCATGTTGTCTATTTTTTCCCCTGATCTCAGACTATAGAAAAGGGTGTTTATGTGTCAAGAACAGGAGGTGAGATGGAAAAAAATAAATTTTTTTATCGGATATTAGATTTTATGTTAGGGCTGTCCTCAGTTTTCTTTTATTTATTTGACATAAAGATAGTCTTCAAGATTCAAATGTTTTCCCTCATCACTCTCACAAGAGAAGAAAAACCTCTTTGCCACTGATTGTTTTGCAGTATCCTAACAGAATACAGTAGCTTCAAATCAACAAAACAAGAGCATATATGCCAAGAAAAGTTTCTTCACTTATATTTTGTCTTTAAAAACAAACTCCTTGTGGTTTGGAGGAGAAAAAATGTGGAATCCCAAGAGGATTTATGTTGTTATTTTCAATTCCAGCTCACTGCAGTCGACGCAGATGAAGGGTCAAATGGGGAGATCACGTATGAGATCCTGGTTGGGGCTCAGGGAGACTTCATCATCAATAAAACAACAGGGCTTATCACCATCGCTCCGGGGGTGGAATTGATAGTCGGGAGGACTTATGCGCTCACGGTCCAAGCATCGGATAATGCTCCTCCTGCAGAGAGAAGGTAATTTATATTAAAGCCAATGCCGTCTTTTTGTTGCTCCCATTTAACCCCATGATTAAATTTAAGAGGCTCAGCAAGCATACTTTTATCCTGTAAACATCTAAATTAGAACAGAAAATCAGAGTAACAGCATTCTTAGAAACTGCATTTTCTTATTTGGTTAAATTTTGGGAAAAGGACATTAAAGTCAAGATTAAACTACAAAATAATTATGATTTCACATATGAAGAAGGATGAAGGTCTGTTCTGGAGAACTGGAAAATATCAGAGGCATGTTTCCAATATATTACTCAAAAACAAGGCTGACAGTAGAAGACTCTTCTTCAAAGAGAGTCACAGATATGTCAGAAGCTTGTAATGTGTCAGGATTTTAAAGCCACCTCTCAGTGAATGATTATTAAAATGTATATGTAAAACATAAATGTAAAGCAATATATATATACAAACGTGTGTATATATATATACATGTATATGTACATATATATATATTTTTAGGTGCACACACTCCAGACCCATATATATATATATATATATATATATACACACACACACACACACACACACACAAAGAGAAGTTTAAAATTTTACAGCACAACTTTCTTTTAAGTCCCCCACTTGAGATACCACTCTTTTAATTTTTTTTTAAATTATTTTTACAGACTGCATTTTGATTCACTGTATACAAATGGGATACAACTTTTCATTTGTATGGTTGTGTACGATGTAGATTCACACCATTCGTGCAATCATTCATGTGCATAGGGTAATGATGTCTGGATTATTCCACCATTTTTCTTAATAATGACTTGTTTCCAATTTTTCAATAAACACTTCAAAAAATATTAAATGAATATGACTACAATCTTACACTTTTTATGTTTCACAATTTATTCTTTTTTGGTTTATGTTTTTTTTTTTTTTTTTTTTTTTTGTTTTTTTTCAGTTCTTGGGATTGAACCCAGGGCCTTGTGCTTTCCAGGGAAGCACTCTACCAACTGAGCTATATCCCCAGCCCCTGGTTTGTGTTTTCATATGAATCCTGGATAACTTCCTCAAATTTTTCACAGCTATTTAATATATTTTTATATGTATGTGATTCTAAGAAGGCAACTTTCAATGGATTTTTAAATTTCATTCTTTTATATCAGTAATAGAGAAATAAATAAATTGAACATATATCACTTTGATGAATATGTACAAGTATATAAATAAATTCCTAGTGGTGAGACAAATGAGTACATTCAATTGTAAATTTTCTTGATAACTGCTATATTGCCAGCTATAAAACTTATAGTTTAAAATTCTAACTACAAAGCCTAAGAATGATATTCTATACACTTTCCCTAGTTGTAATTATGCATGTAATATCAAACATGTTATTCATATTGTGCCAATTCAATAGGTAAAATATAGTATCTGTTTTTATCCATGTGATTATGAGTGGCCTTGAGTATATTCCCTATGTTTAAGAGTCAATTCTATTACATTTGCTGTGTATTCTGAGTTCATAAATTTTGTTTGTTTTTCTATTGGTATGTTTAACCGAGTTTACAATTAGTCTTTATTTTCTACTATTGCTTTTTACAATTGTTAATGTAAGTTTAAAACCTTTGTTGCATTTGGGAATTATTCTGGTTTACAGTAGGAGGCATTGACCATTTTTTTCAGTCAACTATCCTATCGTCCCAACACAATCTATTACATAGCTCATTTCCTCACTGATTTGCAGATGCTTTGATTGCATCATAATTTTAACATATATTCATTATGTATTTGGATTTGGGTCTATTCTATTCCATTATTCACTTATTTTTCATGAGTTATCATCACATGAGTTTTCCTTTCTGTCCTAATGGACAGATCTGAAGGGCAAAAACTGTAGGCATAGAAATTATGTACAAAACCACCATTAAAAGCGTCCAGAAAAAATGTTTCTGATATTTGAACTGAACATCTTAGCAAGAATGGAGATGAAATTGTCATAAATAAGACGAAATCCCAGGTGTTTCGTTAAGGTGACTTGACAGTGTTAGTGTTAAAATGACACACATGTTTTGAGGACATGAATTCAATTCTGGGCACATTCAGTTTGGATTTGGCCATTGTTAGTATACCAAAAAAAGCAAATGGGTATAGATAGTTCAAATGATAAAATGATTAAGGGCAGTTTCTTGAAAAAAAAAAAAGCAGAATACTTTTATATATTAAGTAGTTACAGAATCTAAAATAAATATCAAATAAAATTTGAATTAATTTTAAATGATAACTTTAATTATTCTAAGAGGAAGTTAAAGATGATTGACAATATTGAGCATGCACTAAGGCCAAACATGCTATCTATTTTATATACATTTCTAATTTTAACAACATTAAATGCAATGTAATGTTGTATAATTGTTAGTGTAATGTTGCATAATTATATTTACTTTTGTAGTCTAGAAATCTGAACCTGAAATAGGATGATTGACTTGACTAAACAAGCAACTAGCCACCTCTGACTCTGAGATAAGCAAATAGTAGGACTAGAACTTGAACTGAGAGATGTTGGATTCAAAAATTTTCTCCTCCCATTCTTGTTCTATATCCATAAACTCTGTAGTTATTATTCTAGAGAAAAGCTATTTGTTATTAGCAATACTAATAATTCTAATACCTTTCTCTTACCTGAAGCTTCAATAAAGTCCTTTCATATTAGTCAATTTACTTTAAATTCTATTTTTTTTCCATAAAAGATAGCTATGTTAAATAGATCTGGCCTGAGCTGTATATACGAATATGTTATGATTACTATGACTAAATCATAATATGATTACTATGACCCCTTTTTATTTGTTTTGCAATTGGGATTTGAACCCAGCTCTGCTTTACCACTGAGCTACATCCTCAGCGCCTTTTACTTTTTATTTTGAGACAAGGTGTCTTACTGTGTTGCAGAGGGTCTTGGAAAGTTGCTGAAGCTGGCCACAAATTTGCAATTCTTCTTCAGCCTCTTGAGTCACTGGGATTATGGACATGTACCACCACACCTGGCTGAATGAAAAGTTTTAAATGACTCTTTGAATAGAGTAGATCTCCCCTTTGTTATGGAGATTATAAGACTCCTCCAGTGAATGCCTGAAATCTCAGCTTGTGCCAAATCCTATATGCTATGTTTTCTTCCAACATATACATATACATATATACATACTTATAATAAGGTTATATATTTTTATAATACAAAATTATATTATAAAAATTTAATTAGTAAATTAGGCACAAAATATCAACAATAATATTAATAATAACAAATAATAATAAAATAGAAAAATATCACATTGAAATAAAATTGCCAGCATTGGTACTCTTGCACTTTGGGACCATTATCAACCAAAATATGGGTTATTTCCACACAAGCACTGCAGTGCCAAAATAGTCCATATGATAACTGAGATGGCAACTAAGCAGCTGGTGGATGGTGAGCATATACCCTGAGGATATGCTGGACAAAGGGATGATTAATGTTGCACAAATTACAGAAAGGGAAGATGTAGGAGTTCATCATGCTACTCAGAATAGCATGAAATTTAAATTAGGAATTGTTTATGTTTGGAATTTTCCATATAAAAGTTTTGGATTGTGGTTGTCAGTGAGCAACTGAAACCACAGAAAGCAAAACCACAGTTAAGGGGGACAAATGTATTTAATAAATCAGATTTCATAATCTATAGCTTGCTCACTTCTTATCTGCAAGTCATTATCACCTGTTTGCCTAAAGAAGCTGTTGCCTGTATTGATAGTACAAGAGTGGATTGTACTTGAGCAAAATTCTATTCCTCTTGGAAACAAAGGGCCACCTTCAGAATCTAAATGCATATGGTTTTTCAGTGATACCAGGCATAGTTGAACTAGCCTCTCTTTTTCGTTTTTAAGATAATGTGTCAGATACTAAAGAATAACCTTACAGTGTTTGGGCAAACATCAAGTGGGAGCTGCAGAGTGAAATCCATACACCTTCATTCCACCTGCTGGGTTAATGCCCTGTGCTCTGTAGGATAATGACATCTGCAGTTTTTCTGGAGGGAAATTAATCCTTCAAATTGAGTTGATGAATGAACTGAGTTGTGAGACTTTGCTTTTAGTATTTTCTTTATGAAGAAGATGCTATTTTAAAATTATAAACATAAAAATATAGATTGTGATGTACTTCATAGATTAGCCCAGAGAGCCACATGTCAGCTAAATGTTATTAAACAAAAGCATCAAAAACAATGGTAGCAGCATTCAGAATTTGGGAAGTTTTCCGTATTAGTTTTCTTTCAGATTAGTAACTGCAATTCAGAAATTTAAATAACATTGAGTCTCAAAATAATCCAAGGTGAATTAACTATTTATGTGTCTGTTATTTCAATTTAGTAAACAAGATTCAAAGTAAGAAGAGAAATAGTCTGTAAACTGATTTTTTCAGTGCTTTTTTGTTTTAGGCTTTGATAAGAATATGAGTAGAGACAAAAGGTAAAAGCTAACAAAAGTCACAAAACATTTTGGGATATTGTTGACACTAATGGTGGCTCTAATTCACCTTCTATTTATGTAATTCAATTAAATTAAGTAAACATTTATTAAGTCCTGGTGTGAATAAAGCACGCCTACTAGGTATGTATGAGTATGTGAGAGACTAAAAGGCCCTGCTCCTAAAGAGCTTCTAATATTTATCCTAAAATGATTGATAGAGGGCATATCATTTTTTCATTCTCACTTTATTCTCATGGAGTCCAAGGCTATATAATCTATTCTCAAATTAAATAATTTTGCATTGTGAATGTATAGTCTTTTAATAAGTTCATATGTTATCTTTAACATTCATGATGCATAAATACTGATTTATTTTAACAAAAATTTACTTGGTTTCCACAAATCCCAGTCTCTGGAGTAGGTACTGGAAATATAGGTAACATGAGACCTCTGCCTTCATGGCACTCAGAAGGCAGCCCAGGGGAATGTCAGATTCACGTGTAAAGGAGTGGTAATGGGATATCCAACTAGGGTAAAGAAGAGAAAAAACTAGGAGGCATGGCAAAGCAATGCTATGAGACCAGAAACCGTTTGGCACATTTGATCATCAGTGACCTGCTTAAAATTGGTCAATCATTTCCCATTGCTAAGATGAAGTTTGATTCAATAGGTTTTACAGGAGCCCCACCTCCCTAACTCCAACTGCTGTTCCATCTCATTAGTTTTATAAAACTTACTGCTTTCTAGTTTATTTCTCTGTGAATTTGCATGTGTTTTTTCTCTGTCTGTAATGCTTCTTTTACATGTAAATACATTTTGCATTTTAAAATTCTGCCCCTTTCTTTCCCCTAACAGGTTATTTGATTCCTTATGTTGGTTTTAAATCTGAGGTCTCCTCTCCTATGGATTGCTATATGTACTTTCAAAATAGAATAGAATCAGTGAGCACTGAGCCATAAATACAACTTTTCTAGGACTATGTTGTGAGTGTAACCTTTGTCATAGAAACAACATGCTTGAAATGTAGTTACAAATAGACATTATAACATATTAACATATTTAATAGAAAATTACAGTGTATATTGTACAATCCTCTAAATGCCAGCAATATTCTCTCATTATTGCAATATAACAAAAGTTTGACTTTATCTTTTTTCATTTTTACCATTTCCAAAGTTAAAGCAACTTAGGTTTATCTTTTCACCTACCCTTTGTTCATGTTTTATTTTATTCTTAAAATATTTGCTTTTGATGAAGTGTCATTCCTGGTATAAATAATTAAAAGTTATGATTTCATAGTCTGAACCAAGACTTGAAATAATTTATGCCATTGTGTAACATAAATATCATGGTTTGTTACAAACCAAGAATGTTTTATATTCACACACATCAGATGAGTAAAAATTCTCCAGTGTATTTCCTAAATTTGTTCTTGTGAGATGAAAGGAGAAAGGGCAGGCAAAGTCTGAATGCTGAAGTCTTCCTTTTTCAGTCTATCTGTTTTTGCTAATTAACTTTGTAACCTTAATTCAGTCACTTACTATTTCTGATTTTTAAATCACCTTTTGTAAAGCTAGCTATCCAAATTAGATGATATAAAGCCTTTTAAAATCATAAGATTATATGAGAAATACATTATCTCTTTTGTTCTACTTTGACCTTTAATACTGAATGTGAAAGAATAGAGTAAAATGATTTTCATTTTTGGAAATGGAGATTTATCTACATCAAACCAGCTATATAAAATAAAATTTGGTTATATGAATGTTCACTTTTATGCATTTAGAAGTGTATATAAAATGTAAATATGAAATGCATACATAAAATATTATTTACTTAGTGACTGCTCTGTTTTATTATGAGTTTAAATGAGGCTGTTGAATTACTACTATTTACTACAGCATTAATGTTATTATTGAATTGTTAATACTGTTGGTATCCAATTTAGGAAAGCTAACTCTGACACTCTGTTTACATCAGGGATAAAAAATGTCATTTTAAAAAGCAATAACCCTCAAGATAGTGCTTATTTAAACATATTGAAGGGGAAAGTGCCAGGATGTTGAAGATGCAAATGTAAGATCTTGAAATGAAATTTTTTCCAAAACTCTAAAATCAAAGTCCAAGAGAGGAAATAATATAATTAGCAAATGTAGCATTTAAATTATTTTCGAAAGTAGAAAATGAAGCAAACAACTAAGTGTAGATGAAGGAGATAGTCACATTGGACAAAAGCTGCTCTATCTTCTGTCCAAGATCACACAGACGCAGCACCAAAAGTGTAACCTGCGAATGTCTGAACACAAATCCCAGCCTCAATATCACTCACCTACAGTTACTAACCATAGTGTGGTAAGACATCGTATGCATAGAGAATAGTAAGTCCAGTGTTACAGAACGTATGCATAGAGAAGATGCACTCAGGAAAAAAGAACAGGCATAAAATTACTGAATGACTTGCTAAATATTACTCTAGAACAAGACAAGATTCTCTAGGGTAATATCAAGGAGAATGTATATCTTGGTGCTGCTGTTGGATTCCAATCACCATTTTGGGAGGATATTAGTTCTACTTCCAAATGAAATCCCATTGTTCTCACATCAGAAGTGAGAATGTCTGAAATGTACATTAGATTTTGTAAATTTCTATTATTTTACTTTCAGATAAATATAAGTTTATAAGCAACATTCATTTATTTTAACCTATTTTAAACACTCTGCACTTAACGGCTAAATTTATTATTAACATTTTAAATTATTCCATATATATAAGTAGATGTAAATACAACTATTTTTATTAATTCATACTTTCATATATGAAATAATTAAAATTTTATTAATTTTATGAACTGATTTTAAGAGCAAAGTGTTAACTCAGAGGCAATAATGAATATAGGCATCTTAATTGATTATGAAATCTAAAGTTTGAAATGCATTTGGTTTGCAACAGTATTTCAATAAATGCAAGAATAAAATTATGTAAAGTCACAGCTTTACAGAGATGCTTGATATACTATGACTATCTGTCTACTGAGGAAATGCTCAGAAACAACTTAGACTCCAGCATTTTACAGTGACAAGATATAAAACCAAATAGTGCTCATGATCTGTGTTTCACTGAAAAGTTTTTCAAAAAGTAGAATGGCTTAGGTAATCTGAGAGAAATGTTTTTGGTGACCATGTCTTTTAATTGAAACACTTAATAAAGACTTTGGGATGACTTCAAGAAAATTGTAGCCCTCAAACAAAAACTATAACTAATATGTTTTAAACTAAAAATCATGATGTTAAAATAATCTTAAAGCATACATTTCAGACAATGTTGGTTTGTTTGCATAAAATGTACACCTATTTCAAGAAAGAGGACTACCTTTTTATAAAGTCTCATTTATATATTTTAGCCAGTGTTTCTTTTTTTTTTCATTAGAGCATTGTTTATATTAACAAAAATCAGAAGCACTCTAATGTCAACCACTAAGAGTATGATTAAAGAAATCATCTTAAATGCTGTTCTTTAAAGAGACAATCATATTTTTGAGAATAGATCTTGAAGACGTTGGATGGAAAAAAGAGAGAATAACATATATATGCTATGTTTTGTATAATAAACATGTAAGCAATATAAGGATCATCTTTTTGAAGCTAATTAATTTTGGGGGAGATCTCAGTGTTTTCAAGGGAGATGTAAAGACAGCCAGTAAGTGAATGTTTTAATTAACTAGTGGGAAGAAGGTGGCAGTTAAGGCAACTGAGAATCACCTTAGAACTTTTAGTCCTTTTAAATTGGGAAGACCTCTATTTACCAGAGATGCTACCTTTTCACTGATAACATTTGTTGCACTTTGTAAGATAATCGATTATTCAATTCCATAGAGCAATGTTAATATAAGACAGGTAATAATCACAAAACAAAGAATATGACCTGAGCAAGGCAAATAGATGTTTAGTGCACATGGTTTAAGACAATAGTTGTGTCAAGAGAACAGCTGGCCTCTTCACAGGCCAAGAATTTAATTTCTCATGAAATTGAGTCTGTGTTTCTTTATAAAACTTGAATATCTTGCTTCTTCAATTTTCATTATGAAAAAACAGAGTTCAATATGTCAACAACATTTCTGTCAGTGTTAATTCTCTCATGTTTATAATAATAAAGTATTTTCTTATTCAAGAAAATTATTTGTCAAGAAAGGCATTAATTAAATCTAAATTTTTAGTTTTTCATATTATACTCTCTTAAAAGGACAGTAAAACCCATTTAGTTTTGTTTTCAACTGTTTTATTTAAGAATTCATTTATGATCTTGACTTGACATATACTTACATTAAGTCACATTAAGTCTCTACAGAGCTAATAAAACACAGTCCATAATTTGCTTTTGTGTGTTATTTTAATCAATACTCCCTCTGCTGGTTTAATAGGAAGACAACCTATTACCAGGACAGTTCCTATTACCAGATATTTATAGAATGTTTTTTACTATTAAAAAAGCATTTAAAAATAAAGTCAAAAGTCAAGGCATGTTAATTTATTAGCTTTATTATATAGCTCTTGCTTTTTAATTTATACTCTTATCTAAGTAAAAAAAAGGGACTAGAAATAATTCCTTTTCTTTTTTTTACTAAGATAATGTCATAGAAGTGTTGTTTCAGAGGTAGCTTTTATTTTTCCATCCTTTCAAGCTGATTATACTGTTTCCTATAAAGTTTGAAATTTTTTGTCCTATAAGCCCAACAAGTGATAAAAGGTTCAGTTTATCTTTAAATGCTATGTAGATTTTTACACATTGTGTTCACTTCTCCTTCTCTGCAGGCACTCCATCTGCACAGTGTACATTGAAGTGCTTCCTCCGAATAATCAAAGCCCTCCCCGCTTCCCACAGCTGATGTATAGCCTTGAAATCAGCGAAGCCATGAGGATTGGTGCTGTTTTATTAAATCTACAGGTATGTTGACTACACAAACACACACACACACACACACACACACACACACACGCACAACCTTCTAAACTGACAAGCCCAAAGATAATGAGTTTATATTTGTTCGTCAGGGTTCAGGAGGGTGGATTGTGTGCCTGCTTACATTCTAGTGAGTGAAAATTCCATCTGGAAAGGAAAGCAAGCATAATATGGATAGAGGGTTTGCACAGCTCATCTACTCTATTGATTGCCACAATTGAAGAAGTAACGTTTGGCTGGCAGGGATTAGCTGCAATCATTACAGGAGAAAATGAAGGGATTGGAAACATGTACTTGAATATTTTGCACTTTGCAACCAAAGAGTCTGCAGCTGACTATTATTTTTGGTCTTGGGTGCCTTTGCCCAGCTGAATTTATTTTTGCTACAACATTGTATGGGGAAATAACCTTAAATTCAAAGGTCGATGATAGGCATTCTGATTCTAAAGAAAACTCTATTCTAAAGCTGCAGGCTAGTCTTATAATTACTGTGCCTTGGTGTATTAGTTTAGATAAAGAAGGGTGCTTAACTGATGTTTCTATTTGCAGTTCAAAATTCATGGACATATGAGTTACTAGCAAGATGATATCTTGTTTTTTACTATTTATATATTCCTGACCAAAGCACATTTGACCAGTTAAGGGTGTATCTTTGAATATGCAGCTCCGGTTTCTGCTGAATATCGTGTCAATAACTGTCACTTGCTGCAAAAATCATAAGAACCATAGCATGACATATTGTTTTACCAATGGATATTCAGAGGACAGAGTTCATCTTTTCCTGGTGTTGCATGGAAATGGAAGGATTTGCAGATATAAGAATGCAGGGAGCTGGCCCTTAAGATTAGGAGAGATTTTAATGTGATAGAAGCAGGAAAATCCTAGCATCAATCTAGGAAGGTGCAGTTACATCTTGCTCAAATCCATTTGAATATTGACACATTCTCACTCTGATCCTGATTGCGTATCAGTGAAGATTATTCCATAGAATCATTCCATAGTATTGAAAAGAATGTAAGAATAAGGAAACCCACCAGCCTATATTCCAGATGTGGAAAGTGAACTTCATAAAAATAATTGACGGTTAAGGTCAGTGGACTAAGTTTTCTGCACTTCTAAACAAGTCCCTTTCATTACATTTCACTGGTTACCCATGGCTGCCAAAATTTGGTTGGCTTTACCAGTTACTTCTCTGTGGCTCTCCTCAAATATTTATTTTGTTGCTCTTCTGCAAGTGATTAAAGAAAGTTTATTATCTATTTACTATTAGAACACAAGGTAAACAAAATTGCATGAAGATAGAAATATTAGTAATAAGGAAATTTGAAGGATTTATTGGGTGAATTTAAAGATAGGAAAAAATACCACTTGTACAGGATTGAAAAAAAGCAACTAAACTATTACAATGACATAGAATTGGAAAACCTAATATTAAGAAACATGAATGTAATAAAATAATGAAAATTTGTTTCTTTATATTCACAAGCATTCATTTATTGAAACAAAAAGGAAAAGAAAATAAATCTTAGATTTGTAAGATTCCTGTCAAGAAATTATATGTTTTACCTTTAAATCCTCTGTAACAATGTTCCTTTATATAATTTAACTTTCTATGAGGTAAGCCATAATTTTGCTCATAAGGTGGCCCGGGTTTTATTCAATAAATCCCAGCCTAGGAAGCATATTATAGGAGAATAATGCTAGCTGTGAGTTAAAGATGAAAAAGAGTTGGCCTTTTCATATCTCAGATTTCTCAGGCACAAAGGCTGAAAAAATACTTACAATGACATTTCTATTCACCCTTTGTGCTGCTGGTAGAAGCAAAAGAAAGGGTGCCAATTGCACTGGCAGTCACTATTAGAAAGAATGAGGGTGACACTATCAAGATACTTTTCATAGGCCACCAACCACCCACTTTTGTTCATGATCAACTGAGACTGAATTTAAACTAGTGGCCAAAAAGTTGAAAAGCTTCCATCAAATTACTCTTCCAAAGACTTCTAATAAGAGACGTGTTAGAGGTTCTCTGGCTGCCTGTTCGCACCTCTAACCTCTTCAGTTTCTCACGTGTGGTACCACTTTTGCTGACTTACCGCTCAGTTTAGAAAGATGGAAATGTATAAGCAGCAGCGGGCTGGCTCCAAAATAACCTTGTTTTGACCAAGATCAACATGATTTCTTTTTCAGATAGCAGTCCCTGTTTCTCTCCCCACCTGATTTTAAGAACCTTCCTTTTATTCAGTCCAAAAGTTGTTAGGCAGGCTGCAGTTTTCCCCTTTGTCTTAATACTGTGTTGATGGTTACTGAACTGACGGCATTCAGTAGAGGGAAATGCTAACCAAACCTCTCAGACCTCTCCTATTGACCATGGCTAGTGTTAGGTGGGATTATTTTTTTTTTCTTCTGGAGTTTCTCAAATATTGCTCATAAGCATAATTATATATAGTTCAGAACTGACAGTGAAACCCATTACACTGATGTGCCAGAGCTCCAAAGCCATGGAAGCTAATCTTATGCATCTCTTCTCAAATCTTAGCTTGACTTATGCCACGGTGGGCATTTTTTGTTACAGAAATTGGCAAATGCAACAAATCCACTCTGAACTGGTTCAGCAATTTTCCAGATATGAACCTAATTTCTTAAAGCATTTAAATCAATAAAATGTATCAATGACAATAGATTCCTTCCTCTTGGTCCCTCTGAATTTTTTATGTATTTTAATCCCAATAAAGATGAGGCAATACTACCAATGAATATTATGTGTAATATTCAAAAACATGTCTCTTGCCTTCCTAACAAGAACCATTGTTTCCCTCCCAGTTTCTTCTACACATTGTTCACATTTTCTTCCACCCCCCAGTCTCATTAGCATAATCATCCTTTCTTAGACATAAAATTTCCCTGTCATCATCATCATCATCCTCAAAATATAAATAGCTAGCCATTTCATGTGGTACTTAACACTGAGTCAGACACTAAGTTCCTTACCTGAAATTATTTACTTATTATTTCCATAAGGAGAGCTAGGTTTTATTATCCGCATACACCCAAACTCAAAATCTCAGTGACTTATGACTGAAAGATTGATTTATTATAGTATATGTCTATCATGTATCCATTCCAGTTCTTTTTTTTTTTTTTCTTAAATCATTTTCACTTCCCTTCTGTGTGATGGAGCAGCTTTTTCTAGGTAAATGTTCTAATAGTAAACAAAAATCTGAATTTAAAAAATTCAGTTCATTTAGTAGGTTTGTTAAGTCACAGTTTTTAACAAGTTTTCTTGGTTCAAATTCTTTGTTTTCTCTATCATAATATGTCTTGATCATTTATTTTATTCTATTTCCAAGTTTTCACTTACAAGTTGTGATATATTACTGAAAACTGGCCACATTCACATACTAAAAAAAATTATGACCTTTAATATATGTATAATACTTTATTTCGTTTAGTCATGACCCTGACCCTAATAAGCACACAGGTTTTATCTATTATCTAGAACATGAAGAAACTAATACTCAGAAACAGCGAAGTTTGTTAGCCAGAATAGTTTTGTTTTCCTCGTTGACTCCTAAATCATGGATCTACCCACTACATACTATTATTTAGGTTTAAGCTGTAGAAAAATAATACATTTTATTCTTAAGTCTGTCTTCTGGAAGTATTGCATTATATCTGTTTCCAGCAGTTGAATTTATGGTTTTAAATAGTGGTAAAATATACTAAAGTGTGTGTGAAGTGGTCTAAAAAAAAAGCACTTAATATAAATAAAAATGGACCCTTTCCCTTTATTACAGGTTATAAAATAGGATATATATTATAACCTAGATAAAGCACAGATGATGAAAATATTAAATTCTCAGCTCTTTCCTCAAACAATTCCTTTTTCTCAGTACAATACTCTCTAAAAATTCAGGTAGGAGAGAGCTCAAATGGTCTCAGAGAATTTTATCTAGAAATAAGTGAGGGTGAATTTTTTGATAGTACAGTATTTATAGAGAGGCTATCTGAAACTCAGAGAAGAAAATCCAAGAGAAGCTTTCACCAAAAAGGGGAAAGTGACATCCATTTTTCTCATTGAATGAATTTTTAGTTATATATAACTGTAGAATCCATTTTGACATAATTATAAAATCATGGAATATATTTGTTCTAATTCAGTCCCCAGTGCCCTCCTTTGCCTCCCTCTCCCCACCCCCTGTTCCTTTCTCTCTATTAGTCTTCCTGCCATTTACCCATAGTAGCTTTTTTTGTTCTAATTAGTTATACATGACATTAGAATGCTTCTTGACACATCATACATAAATGGAGTAAAATTTCTCATTCTTCTGTTTGTATATGATGTGGAATTACACTAGTTGTGTAGTCATATCTGCACATAGGGTAATAATGTCTAATTCATTCTACTATCCTTCTGACCCCGACACCCTCTCCCAACTCTTTCATCCCCTCTGCCAAATCCAAATTACCTTTGTTCTTCCCTAGCCACTACCTTATTGTGAAGTAGTATCCACATATCAGAGAAAACTTTCAACATTTGTTTTTTTGGGATTGGCTTATTTCGCTTAGCATGATATTCAGTTCCATCCATTTACCTACAAATGCCATAATTTCATTCTTCTTTAAGGTTGAGTAATATTCCATTATGTATATTAACCAAAGTTTCCTTATCCATTCATCTGTTGAAGAGCACATAGGTTGGTTCCACAGTTTAGTTATTGCAAGTTGAGCTACTATAAACATTGATGTTTACAGTGTCATGTCTCTGTAGTATGCTGATTTTAAGTCCTTTGGGTATAAACCCAAGAGTGGGATAGCTGGGTCAAATGGTTGTTCCATTCCAAGTTTTCTGAGGAATCTCTGTACTGCTTTCCACAGTGGTTGAACCAACTTGCAATTGTACCAACAATGTATGAGTGTACCTTTTTCCCTACATCCTCACCAACATTCATTGTTGCTTATATTTTTGATAATTGCCATTCTGATTGGAGTGAGATGAACTCTAAGAGTACTTTTGATTTGCATTTCTGTAATTGCTAGAGATCTTAAACATTTTTTCATATATTTGCTGATCGATTGTATTTCTTTTTCAGAGGTGTCTATTCAGTTCCTTTGCCCATTTATTAATTGGATTATTTGTTTTTTTGCTGTTAAGTTTTTTGAGTTCTTACATATCCTGTATAGTAATGGTCAATCTAAAGTACATGTGAGAAATGTTTTCTCCCATTTGTAGGGTTTTTTCATGTTATTGATTGTTTACTGAGAAGAAGCTTTTTAGTTTGAATCCATTCCATTTATTAATTCTTGATTTAACTTCTAGTGCTTTAAGAGTCTTGTTAAGGAAGTCAGTTCCTAAGCTGACAGCATGAAGATTTGGGCTCACTTTTTCTTCTGTTAGGTGTGGGGTCTCTGATCTAGTGCCTAAGTCTTTGATACACTTTGGGTTGAGATTTTTGCAGGGTGAGAGACACGTTTAATTTCACTTTGTTATATATGGATTTCCAGTTTTCCCAGCACCATTTGTTGAAGAGGCTCTTTTCTCCAATGTATGTTTTTGGTGCCTTTGTCTAGTATGAGAAAACTGTATTTATGTGAGTTTGTCTCTGTTTCTTTTATTACTCATGGTGTTTTTTTTAATTAATTTCTTGTGGATGTACACGATGATGGTATTCCCTATAGTGTATTCAGACATGTACATAAGCAAGTTATGTCAAATTAATTTCACTATCTTTCCTTTCCCCATTCCCCTTTCTCTAAATCCACTGAACTTCTGTTCTTCCCCCACCCCTTATTGTAGGTTAGCTTCCACATATCAGATAAAACATTTGACTTTTGGCTTTTGGGGATTGTCTTATTCAGTTAGCATGATAGTCTCCAGATCCATCCATTTATCAGCAAATAGTATATAGTAATTCTTTATGACTAAATAATACTGCACTGTATACATATACCACATTTTCTTTACCCATTCATCTGTTGAAGGGCATCTAGTTTGGCTCCATAGTTCAGCTATTGTGAATTGTGCTGCCATAAACATTGGTGTGGCTATGTCACTATAATATGATGTTTTTAAGTCCTTTGGATATACACCAAGGAGTGGGATAATATTCCCAAGAAAGGCATGAAGCAACCTTTCCAATTTCAAAGAGAAACCAGTTGCAGATGTTGGATTTCAAAGCAAGCCATCTGGTCCTACTATCTCTGTGCTAAATGCTATTCTATACTGCCTTTGTTAATGACTGAGGTTTGACTAGTCTCTTAAGCTTTACTTGGACTAGCTGACAATCCCTTCAATAGCAGAGTAGATCTTTTCAGACAGCTAGTCATTATTTTTCTTTCTAGCATCTGTTTAATCAGCCTTGATTTTAGTGTTCTGTGTTTGCTTCATGATTCTTTACAACAGTCAAGAAGAATATTATCCAGATGATGTCCATTTGACACTAGAGAAATTACTTTAGCCACTGCTTTAAGGTTCTGGTTCCATCTATGTGTGAGCTGACTGACTCTGACAGTTTGATCCTTTTTCCTTTTTGTGGTTTCTCCTTGTTAGAAACAGCAAAAGTGGGGTAAATGGCTGAGAGACAAATAGCAAGTGAAAATGGACAAGTGAGAAGCAGACCAAGAAGTTGAATGTTGTCACCCCTTGTTACTAGAAGGATAAGCATACATTACTTTGCTATAAGTGTAAAATGTATTGTTAGTTTGCAGTATGCATTTTCTTTTCATCTTTATTTATTTTTCTCATGTTTTAACTATTTTCAAAATTGTAATTTAACTATACGCCTCAGGAATTATTAGTTTTTGGTCCTGAAGAAAAATTTCTGCTCCTTGATCTCACTACAAAATTGATCTTTTTCTAAAAAGTTTGAATTAAATGCAAACTGTCTTATAGCACGTCCCTCTGCATTCACAGGTCCTGTCCCACGTGCTAATTTGTTTTTCTGACATCTTTGAAGTGTTCTAGAAGTTTCAGGATTTCTTTCAACTCTTCATTTTTTTTCACTTTCTTTTTTTTGATGAATATTTGTTATAAAATAGGATGAATTTTTGCCCTGAAGATGATACAGGAGTTTGTGATTCATAAGTGTTTTGCAGTTGGTGCAGGCATAGCACACATGAATCACAGCCCTAGCACCACAGAATTTACAATGTCATTTATATTATGAGGCTCACTTTGGATACTTTATTTGGGATTTGCTCTTCTCTAATCAAAGAAGCTTTCCTTTGAGCATTCTGTTTTCCTTAATGTGTTGTATAGCTGACTATTGCAGGCTGTACTAAAAGATGGCCATTTTCCTTTTAATTATGTAATGTATGATTTATCCTATTTAATAGATTACCCTTCTGATTATGATAAGTGTGAGAAATAGAACAGAAGGTTCATTAATTTTACTATTTGTTTCAAGTTCACATGAGTAAAGTTCATTTTCTCATCTTTTTATTGCATTAGATTTCAGGTGGTTCTTTCATCATTAATATTGGCTATTTAAATGCATAATGCCATGTGTACATGAGGCAGTTGAAATACATTGAACACAGACATTGGTTACCTAAGTGCAAACAATTTAGATTTTGTGTGTGAGCTGAATGGGTGGATAGATAAATATAAGGGAGAGAATGGGAGCTAAAGAAAGAAAGCAACTCAAAATGCCAAGCATCCACTTCTTGAAAAAATGGTATCACATTCATAATGATCTTTATTTTTCCTTTGAGGAATGTGTTATAGTAAATTCGAGTTTCTCCCAAATTTTTGATCCCCTTGATTCTATGGCAGACATATTATCAAAGGAAAATTTTTCATCTCTAGACATATGAAGCCATTAAGAGTGAGGAAGCCTGTTTTGGTGTATTTTCTACTAATGTATGCATCTTCCTCTTCCCAAAGAATAACTTAGCCCTATGTAAATCTTCCAGGGACAACAATGTGCTCATAGGCATGAAGTCAGAGAAGAGTCAGGAAGATTAAGGAAAGGAAAAGCAAATCCTATTGCTGATTGTTTCCTTTGCTGAGAAGAAGCTTTTTAGTTTCAC
>JAJEJO010053327.1:95073-110352 GCA_020662805.1 Glaucomys volans | reverse complement strand
ATTATTGCCTCTTCAAAGGTCCTGCCTCCAAATGCAGTCATATTCTGAGGTGGAGACTTCAGCATGTGAATGTTGGTGAGACAATCCAGCTGATGACACTAGGGACAGGAGAGCTGGGCTCTTAGGTGTTCTCCTCCTGCAACCCAGGCCCCAGTCACTGCCTTCAAAGTATGTCAGATTCACTAGAGGGGCACGTGTTAAAAACCCAGATTCCTAGGCACCCCCACTGGCCTGAGGTAACACCCAGGGAGGTTTGGACTTCCCAAGATGAGAAGGCAGGATCTTTGACTTCAAGAAGCCCTCACCTCATAAAGAAGGAGCAGACACAACTGTGGAACAGCATTGCCAATGCTTGTACTGAGATATAAACCAGATTCAGCGGGAGTATTGCCTATCTTGGTGCCCTCTGTCTGGGGAAGTCTGAACGGACTTCTGATGGAAGAAGATCCTTGAGCTGAGTCTCAGAGAAACAAAGAAGAGGAGACTGCCTGCAAAAGGAAAGACATGGTCATCTGAGCAGGGAAGAAAGAGTACAAAGGAGCAGAGACTGAGAAGTCTTGGTGTTTGAGCAGAACAGATAATAGATACAAAGCTGGATCTTAGCTTAAGGGGACCCAAGGAGGATGCCATGGGTAAGAAGCAGTAAAATAGTCTGGAAAGAGGGGACAAGGCTGGGATTGTGGGGTAGCTTGTGGAGTAGGCCCATATTAGACCTGCTCTTTTTCCCCAAAAGGGAAATAAGGAGCTGCTGAAAAATTGAAGCAGGGAAGTGACTGGTCAGATTTTCATTTTGGAAAAGTCATCCCATGGAGGAACCATCTCCCACCCCTTAATGTCTCACACCATCCATGGCTGGGCCTCCCCAACCTCAACCACCAGAACTCCGCACCCAGCCTCCCCTGCACCATCCTGAACCAATTGAAGTTCCTGGACCTGTTTCTGGAGCTGTTCCTCATGCCTGAATGCTCTGGTCCTCCTGCCTGCTGCTCCCTCCTCCTCACCCTACAGTGCACAGCTGGGAAACCTTCCTTCTCAGGAATCCATGGTCTAGAGTAGGATTGCCAACCCCATGATATTTTATTGTCAGTGCATAATTTATTCCTCTCTCACTACATCATAAATTCTTTGACCCCAGGGACTATATTTTTCATCTCTATGATTATAGTGCCTAGCACAGTGCTTGCTTATTGTTGGAGTTCAATAAACTAAATAGCTGGGTGCAGTGGCGCACGCCTGTAATCCCAGCAGCTTGGGAGGCTAAGGCAGGAGGATTGCAAGTTCAATGCAAGCCTCAGCAACTTAGCAAGGCCCTCAGCAACTCAGTGAGACCCTGTCTCTAAATAAAAAGTATAAAAAGAAATGGCTGGGGATGTTGCTCAAGGGTTAGGCACCCCTGGGTTCAATCCCCAGTAAACTGTCCCCTCAAAATTAAATTAAATAAATATTAAAAGAAGAATAATGAAACCAGGTGAGGAATGAGAAAATGGAATTTTTTCTGCCTCTTCCAGTAATCTACCACGGGACCTGGAGCAATTTATTTCACTTCTCTGGACTTCATCATGTTCATCTGCATCATGAAACTGTTTATCTCATCTTCAACCTCCATGTCCATCCTGATTTCCAATATCTTAATCATTCTCAGCCAAGGGACCAGCAGCTCCTGCTTTGTTTTTAATTTTGTTTTCATATTTCATAAACACTCCCGCTTCCTGCAGCTCCTTGTCACTTGTCACTCATGTCAATCACCTCAGTGCCTCTGATCTGTTCCTGACTTTCTCATCTTCCCCAGATCGCATCCTGGCCTGTGCTCAAGTCGTTAGCTCTGCCTTCCTCAACCAGCCCTTTTCATTATCGGAGCCTCAAAGCAATTTCTTCTTCTGTGAAGCATTCCCAGCCACTCCAGCCCAGAGCTCTTTTTTTTGGCATCCAAGACCACAGCACTCAGAGGAAAAAGCTAAAGCATTGCTGCATTGGAAATAAAGGACAAAGGAGCTATTCATCCATTGAACAAGTATTTTTTAGCATCTACGGTTTTCCTGTCTTCTACTGGTTGCTAAAGTTACAATAATGAGCAAAGCATATAGTCCTGCCCGAATGAACCCATGTGTCTGCATATGCTGGAGAACAATGTACAAATATAGGGACACCACAAACATCTAGTAATTGTGGGGAAGAGATGGGCAAGACAATTACAAATGGACAGTGAGAAACTTTTGGGTGTGACAACACCTTCATCATCTTAATTATAGAGATGATCTTACCATGCATCCTATGTCAGAACTTAAACTGTACCCTTCAAACATGTTCCGTTCATTGTATGTCAAATATACCGCAATAAAGCTATTCAAAAATAACATCAATCTGATCAAGAAGATGAGAAAGAAGATTTATGGTATACGTGTTGTGTGTGCGTGAGGAACAGAGTAGGGGTGGAGAGAAGGAACTTGGTAGGAGGCTTTTTAAAGGCAGGGAAGGAGAATAGACCTGTAAGATATTTTATCCTCTTAAGCATCAGAGCTTAGAAAGAAGTTAGACCCATAATTTCAATTTTCATGTGGGAATCTGAGGCTCAGAGGGTTGTGATGGTTTTCCTAGGGTCCTATAACTCATCTGTGGTCATTAATACCATGAATAACAACTACTTTCATTTAGGCAACCACTAAGAACCATGCCCAGTAAGAGGTGCTTGAAATCCATTATCTCCCCAGTCCTCACGACTTCCCTTCTAAATAGGCATCATTATTCCCTGTAAGAGGAACAAGGAAATAGGCTTTGTTAAATACCTTGCTGAAACCCACATGGCTAGAAAATTGAAGAGCTGTGATTTAAATCCAGGTCAGCCTGAATCTGAAAACCGAGCTTTTTTCATTTTAATAAAACCTGATTTCATAATTACCTGCAACGGACTTTGATTCCAGGTATTGGGTGAGGGTACATAAATCTCATAGAACACAGACCTTTGAGGCTGATGAAAATGTTTTGGCACTAGATAGAAGTGAAGGTTGTACAACACTGTAAATGTACTAAAGGCCACTGAGACGTACATGTAAAAATGGTTAATTGAAATTTAAATCTTATGTGAATTTCACTTCAATAAATAACTTTAGTCAATGCAAAATATAGTTATCATTAAAATCAGTAAAATGAAGTTATTGTTTCCAGTCCTATTTTATTATCAGAGGTATTATTTTGAAAGCCCTCTGTTAACATTTTTTTAAAGCTGCAGAATAATAACACAGGACAAAGCAGAGCATATTCACAGCAGAGAAGAACAGTAGCAAGAGTTCTCAAGCATGGTGAGAGGAGCTTCATGCAGTCAGAGGCTGGGAGTTTTTCACCCTTTACCCTGGGTGAGCCTTTATGCTTTTTGAAAGCTTGGTTTTCCAAAGTGAGAATTGTACAACCTGTTCTACTTGCTTCAAAGTCTTTTTGTGAGGCTCAAATAAGGGAAATAGTTGGGAGATCTTTGTAAATCTAAAGAGCCAGGCAAAATGGAGGCATCATCATTATCATTGAAAACACCGTAATTTGAGGGAAAGAGCGTCTCCGAGGCAGGGCTCTGGTCAGGAGCAATTATGTTCACAAAGCATCCAGTGAGGCAGTAGTGAATCTACACAGGCTCTGTGACTCATTTGGCCAACGTAATATGATGGCCAAAGTGATACTGTGCCAGTTGTTGGGTCATTATTTGAGAAAACTGGCAGCTACTATTTCCTGTTTCTTCCTGTCAATCTTGGGGAAGTCAGTCCGTCATCACAGAAAATGTCCTGACTACGCTAAGACTCCTGTGGTACATAGAAACTTGAGCTAGTCAAGTTTGGAGCACCTCCTTGGAAAGAGAATGCGAATCCAGCCACCCAAACCTAAGCACTAGACGTGTGAAGAACCATTTTGAACATCAGCAAATCCCTTGTGGATACCAATGGAAGGGCAAGGGAGAGTCAGAACTGAAACCCCAGACATACCCCAGGAGAACTATATCTGTAGTGCTGGGGGGCTACACTAGCTGAGGTCCCAGTTGTCATGGAACAGGGATAAGCTATCCCCACTGCCTAAATCCTTACCCCCAGAATTATGAACATAATAAAAAGGCAATAGATAGCTAGAACATGGAGAAAAGAAAGACCCTGGAACATGGAAATGGGCTGAATTTGATTCGAGGTGCTTCTACTTACTCGTGGTGTATTCTTGGGCACCTGAATTAGCATCTCTGAGCCTCAGTTTCCTTACCTCTCCAGTAAGAGCAATCACACCTATAGTTGCTAGGTTATTGTTAAAAATATGCAAAATGTATGCAGACTTGCAGGCATGGAGAAGCTTAATAAATGGTTATCATTTTAATTCTTGCTGAGTTTTCAGTCCTACATTAAAAAAAAAAGTGGAAACATTTTTGGAAACATTTCTGCAACTAATTTGTTAGTTTGATTCAGTTGAATCCAAATAAGCTGCCAGATTGCTTTCCTAATCAGAGCCCCTTTAGCAGGACTCTGCCCTGTGGAGAGCTGCTTTTCCTTGGGGGTGCCACATCCTGCACCCCCAGCATCCAGTCCTTCTTTTCCCATATCCCTTTGAACCTGAGGCTCTGTATTGGATAGCCAAGGGTTGGACTACCACAAAAGGCTTCCAGAATTAGGGACTGCAGGTCAGGATCATAATGTGAGGGTTCAGTCCTTTTGACCCTTCTAGCTATTTAAACTCCTGACTGAGGGAAAGACATGAGGTTTTGATTTGTGGTCAACTTTCAAGTAGATACTCTGCCAGTCAATTCCAATATTGCAATTGTCAGTTCTGGATGGGATGTGTCTGGACCTTTGACATTAACGTATATGGCCAATATCCCCTTGAACCCTCTCCTCTGCCCCTTCATTTGCTTTCTCCTACCATAGCGACTATCTGGCATAGGGTGGGAGTCCAAGCTGACAGCCCCCACTATCACTGCAGCTGCCAGGGCTCTTTAATTTCCTGTCCCTCCAAAATCCAAGAAGCTTCTTAATACCTGCTTAGAAAGACTGATTTATCATTTCTAAATACCAACAGCAGGATTGCTGAGGATCGTAAGCAGCCAGCTAGGGAATGGAAACGTGGCTTCTTTATAAATGTGTCAATTTAACTAAATAGGATTTTCTTTACTTCCCCCCCACCCACCCCCAATAACAAAGCCCAAGTAGAGAAAAGATGAGGAGCTGAGAGAATAGAGTTGGTGAAAGAGATGACCCCTTGGCACCAAGCCTCACTTGCCATAGCCACGTGAGGAACGTGGGTGGCTCTGAGCAGGCTGCCCAGCCACCCCCAGATAAAAGGCGTCATCATTGGCCTCGGCTCTGTGAAACAGCAGCTGGAGTGCTGCGGTCTTGATATTTATTTCCCGTCTTCCTGTAAACACAGTAGCCCCTTAATTAGTGATCCGGCGTCTCTGACGTCAGACAGCAGCACTCCTGGGGCAGCAAGCCATTTATCACTAGCTAAAACCGGCCTGGCTTCCAGGAGCAATTGGTGCCCCCAGACGCCTCTCTCTGTCTGGAAAGAGAGCCAGAAGGGAGCTGCGGCAGTGAAAAGAGAAATGTTCACACCGGCAGAGTGCAGCTCATTTTCTCAGGAGCTGCTGGCTATTCGCACAGCGCTGACAATAGCACAGGGACGTGAGCGATGCGGGGCGGGGGCGGGGGCCTCTTCCCTCTGCATCTTCTAGAAGGGAACTTGTGTACTGAGCCCCAGGGCTTCAGAAAACCTAATTATGTATCTGCCTCATCCTCATTTCATAAAGGAAGGAACCGAGGCTCAGAGAAGTTTTTGTCCTATAGCTATCGCCTACGTTTCAATTAAAAAAACATAAAAAATTTACACAACTGGGTTATTGAAAACAACAGAAATTTATTCCTCCACAGTTCTGGAGGCTTGAAGTTGGAAATCAAAGTGTCAGCCAGGTCATCCCTTCTCTGAAGGCTCTAACAAAGAATCCTTCCTTGCCCCTCTAGCTTCTCATGGTTGCTTGGGATTCTGGGCATCTCTTGGCTTGTAGTAGTTTAACTCCAGCCTCTGCCTCTGTCTTCACATGGTCCTCTTCCCTCTCTAAACCTCTGTGTCTTAAGTTCCCTCTTATTATAAAGATGCCAGTCATGGAATTAAAATCCACTCTAATTCAGTATGACCCCATCCTGATTTGAGTACACCTGTAAGGACCCTGTTCCAAATTAGATCAATACACAGGTTCTGGGTGATCATGAATTTAGAAGACACTGTTCCACCTAGTCCAGCTGTAAGTGACCAGGCACAGATTGAAGACCATATGTATTCTTTATGACTGATTGAACTTCCAGTTCAGTGCCCAGGAAAAACCACAAACTTAATTCCTGGACAGCAGTAGGTTCTCTTCATATGGGGCATTGGTATAGGAAGGCATGGAGTCCCTCCCTGTACCTCATTGAGCTCTCTGAGTCCTTAACCACCAAGATTGCACTCATTCTGTCAACACTCAAGACTTTCCCCTGTATCTTTTTTGGGCTCCGTAGGTGCAAGCTCAGAAGGAAATCTCTAAGACCTGATATCCAACAGTCCCAAAGCTGATGTGCATACACAGTCAGCTCACTAACATTGTCAGGCTCCTTCCTGCCACCTTTCCTTAGCACTTCAGGGAAGGTCAGTTTGTCTCTTTAGCTTCCGCCCACACACGGCCTTCAGGCTGCTTTTTTGTGATTGCTCAATTGGGGATGCATGAATTCACAGCCCTGAACCCTAAACTTCCTACATTTCCACAGGGTTGTTATTGCCACAGGTTTGTATCATGGCCTGAGAATGGGCAGCAAGGGTGACTGTGGTGCTTGATTTGGGTGTCAAGTGGACTGAATGAAGGAACACTCAGCTATAAAGAATTAATTTTCCCCAGTTCTTTAGTAAACACAGAGCTATCCCACTTCTGCAGAAAGGGAAACCCAGGTGATTTCACACTTGACTAGGTTGATTGGCATCGTCCCAGGTGTGTCTGTGAGGGTGTTTCCAGAGGAGTTTGGTATTTGAGTGGTTAGACTGTGTGGGGAAGATCTGCTGTCAATATAGGCAGGTGTCATCCAACCTGCTGGGCACTCCAATAGAACAAAAAGGCAGAGAAATTGTGAATTCTTTCTTTCTGTCCCGCAGCAAGGACACCCTTCCTCTGCTGCCCTTGGATGTCAGAACCCTGAGTTCTCCATTCTTTTGTCTCTGGGATTCACACCAGTGGCCCCCTGACTTTTGGGCTTCAGTCTGAGAGTTGCCATTCACTCCCCTGTTCCTGAGATCTTCAGATGTGGATTGAGCCATGCTAGTGACCTCCCTGGGTCTCCAGTTTGCAGAAGGCTTCTCATGGGACTTCTCAGCCTCCATTATCAAGTGAGCCAATTCCCCTAATAAATCCCTTTCCATGTATCTGTGGAGTCTATCAGTTCTGCCTCTCTACAAGCCTGACTTAAACAGTGACGTTATAAATAATTGTGATTTAGAGTGAGACAGACTGGGTTTGACCTTAAACTTTGCCTCCTTTGAGCTGCAAGGTAAGTTACCTGTCTTTTCAGAGCCTTGATTTTTTCATCTATAAGTGAAATAATATGTACTTGATTGGATTACACTGAGGGAAAAATGGGGTGTACGGCAAGTGCTGGATAAACAGGCAGGTACTTAACACATACATAGTAGGTGCTGTCAGTGTCCTCCCCATGCAGACCCCCTGGCCCCTTCCCCTTCAGCCTGCAGCCTGGCTTCCTATGCCAGCATCCGCATTTCACTTCTCCTGCTTTGCAACCTAAGAGGTGGGCTGGAAGTGTCAAGGAACAAAAGTTCCCTGGGAACAGCCCTGGACAAATGACTGTCAGGGCCAGTGTGTAAAGCCCCTGCTCTTTGTCCTTGTGGAATGGCTCTGCACTGCATATTCCATGCTGCTTCTGGAGGTTCCTCAGTAGTGACTGGCTTAAGTGCCCTTTTTTTATTATCTCATTTCCCTGTCACTCTTCTCTCCACGATCCCTCTTCACCTCCCAAATAAGCTATTGGCATTGAAATCCTTATCTTAGGGTCAACTTCTGAGGAACTTGAAACTAAAACAAAAGAAAAGATGTTACTATTACAACAACATGCAGCTCATTCGTCAGATTCTCTAATGGTTAAAGAAAATTCTTTGCTATTTTGAGCTGAAATCTGTCCCCATGTAGATTTCACCCGTAAATCTCAATCTTGTCCCCCTAGGCAATATGAACTTCTTTTTTTTCTACTCCAAAGATCTTTTAAACAGTTTTCATATGCCACCCATCCTGCCTTTAATCCACAGTGAAATCTTCTGTTCTCTCTTATAAAATTTCCTTTGATGCACTGTTCTTTATATGAAACGTCTTCTGGTCTGTCTCTCTCCAATTCTACCAGAGTCAGACTTACATCCTCAAGGAGCAATGTTCACCACCCTGTTCCTAGGAATAGCATTTGCTTTGTTTATGCTGAATCTTGAATTGGATCAACTTTTATGGTATTATTAAAAGAGAGAGGAAGAAGGAAGAGGAATGAAGAGAAGAAGGGAAAAAGAGAGAGGAGGAAAAGGAGAAAGAGGGAAGGAGGACACAATCAGGATAAGTAGTACAGCATTTTCCCTAGTGACTAACATTCATCCAGTTCTTTTTCTACCTTGTGTAGCAGAAAGCCTGATTTAAGGACCCATATAGTTAAACTCTTCAACGTATTTTCAATGCCTAGTATGTGTTAGGTCCAGGGAGTTGAGAAAAGCAGGGTGTGATTCCTGATGCTCAGGAGCTCCCAGCTATAGAGGATAGCTGGCAGCTATTTCTTCTTATAACCCTAGCACCGTAAATATTTCCTTTAAGGAGCATTCTCTTCCCTATTTTTAGTTCAAGTGCTTTGGATAGAGGTGAATACTAGACCTCATCCACAAAAATGACTCATTCCCTTGGCCACATAATTGGCGAGGGGGGAACACAGAACCCAAGCTATGCCAGTGAGAAGTCTACCAGGGTTTTCTCCTTCCTCTGAAGTTATTGAGCAAGTAGGATGTAAGCTACCTATGATTCCCCTTTCATGTTGGTGGGGTGACCCGTGTAATAGTGAAGCTAAGTCAGAGAGAGACAGAGTTGAGCACTGGAGGAAGAGAGGGTACCCACCGACTTCACTCCAAATATCAGCTGAGCACAAAAGGTGACCACAAGTAAAGACAGCTACCTTTTCAGTGTAAGAATTAATAAGCTCTGCTTTTTTGCAAGTTGAATTGTTTCTTTCAATTGCAGAGAAGACAGTCTTGACAAGCATACAGTTTGACTAACACCTATATATGGCATGTGCTATGATTCAACAAATATTTATTGAGCAGCTACTCTGAATGCACTTTAATTTTCCATATTTCCCCTGGTCTATTACAGATGGTTACAATTTGCCCCATGGACTGAGATAGGCATGGCTCCTGCTTCTCATGCTTCTCCAGGGCATGGCAGTTGAGCTTGGTCCTGAAGATAAGACTATGATAGGGAAACAAATTCTAGGCAGAGGAATTGGCATGTGTTGATGTGTGGGAGTGAGAGAGATCAAGACACATGTGATGTAGTAAAAGTACTGAAGATGATTGGAAGCAATCTGTTATCTCCTAGAACTTTAGTTTCCTCATCTGTTAGATGGCTAACTCAAAGAAATACTTTGAGAATTAAATACCAAACATACATAAAGCATCAAATGCAATCTACAACATAGTCATTCATAAATGTTAGTTGCTTTTTTTAGTTCTCATGTATTATACATTATGTATTTTAAAACTGTCCTGAAAATTCACATTAAATTCATTAAGTGAAGGAAATGACTCCAGATGGTAAGTTGAATCCACAAGAACAAATGAAGAGGACCAGAAATGATAAATAAAAGGGTAAATATAACAAAAACTAAAAATATTTCCTAGTTCTCCTTCCTCTCTCAGCTTTGGCAAAAAACATAAAGTTATATAAAGTAATAAATATAACTATTATTAGGTTTGTAAGTTATAAATGTAATATTATTTTAAATAATGCAATGAAAAGGAGGAAAAGAAAATAAAGCTATGTGAGAGTAAGGTATCTGTATTTCACTGGAATTAAATTAGTATAAACTTAAAACTAATTTTAATAAGATGCATATGCTCAACCCTAGAACAAACACTTAGGAAATTTTTTAAAAAATAAAAAAAAAAACATTCAAAAAACTTAACCTACATTAGAAAATATTTATTTAATGCAAAAAAGCAGCAATGGAAAAATACACAAAAATATGAAATATATAAAATATAAAGTGAAATAGTCAATGAAAATTCATTCATTTCAAGAGTAACTTTATATGTGAATGGATGAAACAATCTAATCAGAGTGTAGGTTGTCAGACTGCATAAAATGTCCCACTATGTGTTGTTCATAGGAAATACAGTTTAGATTCAAAGATACAAATAGTTGAAAGAAAAAGGATAGGAAAACATGTTATACAAACATCAACCATAAGAAATCCAAGGTGGCTGTACTAATTACAGACAAAATAAATGTCAAAACAAAGAATGCCACTAGAGATAAAGAGGAACTTTTGTGGGCTTTTTTTTTTTTTCTTTTTGGTACTGGGTATTGAACCCAGCAGTGCTCTTCCACTGAGCCACATCCCAGCTCTTTTTATTTTGAGACAGGATCTCATTAAGTTGTTCAGGCTGGCCTCAAACTTTCAATCCTTCTGCCTCAGCTTCCCACATTTCTGGGATTGCAGGCCTGCACCACTACACCCAGCTAAAAGGTATATTTTACAATTATGAAAGGGTCAACTCATCAGGAATAAATAATGACAAACATTTATGCACTTAATCTCAGAACACTATAGTGCATGAAGCAAAAATCGACCAAAAGAAAGAAGTAGGCTTTTCAACAATAACAGTTGTCAACTTCAATACCCCAGTTTAAATAATGGAGAGAAAAACTGACAGAAGGTCAAGAATATAGAAGACTCAAAGAAGACTATAAACCAACTAGATCTAACAGATATTTACAGAACACAAGAACAGAATATTATCTCTGGTGCACATAGAATGTTTTCCAGAGTAGACCAAATGTGAACCATTACAATACTAAAGAAATGTAAAGGATAGATATAATACAAAATATATTCTCTGACCACAGTGAAATGAAATTCAAAATGAATAACAGAAATAAATAGAGGAAAATCAGCAGTTGTGGAAATTTTGGATGTCTGCTACGTTATTGTCGGAATCTGAATGTACTCACGTCTGAGGGTGTATTTCTGGTGTGTCTTCCTGAGAATTCCAGGTCATTTTCCATATTGTTGACCATTCTTTTCTATTATGCTTAAGGTCAAATTATGATGCAGGAACACATCAGAAAACAAACTTCATTCTCTTTTTGCAAAACAAACCGTGTTCCCACATTTCTTAAGTTACACCTTTGCAACTCACAATACACTACACTTTTGGGTTGTTCTTGGAGTAACCCACAAACTTCATTTAACACTGAATCTGGTTAAAATGCCTCCAAGTAAATTTCACTTACTTGAAAGGTTGTTTCAAGAAATGGATACTTTCATTACCAACCTATCAACTTTCAGGGCAAATACTGCTTTGAATTTCTTTTCCTTTTTTTTTTTTTGTTTGTTTGTTTGTTTGGCACTTGGGATTGAATCCAGGGATGCTTTACCACTATACTATATCCCCAGTCCTTTTCATTTTTTATTTTGAGACAGGGTTTCATTAAGTTGTTGAGGCTGGCCTAAAACTTGGAACCCTCCTGCCTCTGCCTCCGGAATTACAGGCATATGCCATGGTGGCTGGTCTTTGAATTTCTTCTTTGCTTTTCTTTGTGCCTTTCTAGAAGGGCTGTCAGCTCAGCAGGAGCTGGAGTTCTGTCTACCTTGGTCCCCTAGACATATAGATGTCTAGTAGTACTAAAAACAGTGGTTGGCACATAGCAGGGATTTGGACAATATCAACTGAATGAGTGGATGGACTTTATTGGCCAAAACAGACAGAAAAATGAATCATCAGGGCACAAGCCAACAGGAGGTGGTAGGACGAGCACTGAGAGAGGAAGGAGGCCTAGCACAACCCCTTCATCACTAGTTAGCCATGTGATCTTCAGCAAGTAACTTCTTCTGAGTCATAGTTCCCTCAGTGTAAAATATCTCTAAAGTCCTTCCCAGAGATAAAACAGTATGGGTGAATACTTAAATTTACTCATCTCACACAATGCTACTTGAAGAGGGACAGGCGTGATTAGAAAAAGACAGAGAGGTATACAGAAACTTTCCCAGTGATCCTGAAGGAGACTTCTGAGGACTTTGAAGGACTTTGCAAGCGATGGTTGTGTTAGTATAATGTCCTCACTTTCCCAGAACACTTAACGACTCTCTTTTTCCCAGCTCTAAGTATGTCATTAGAGTGTTCTTATGCCCATCATTTGTAATTAGGGCCACTTTTGAGCTCCTGACAAGTCTGGAGAAAGAGAATTGCATGATATAATTAGGTTAGAGACAGAAAAAGACCTGGAAAAAGGAGATGGTGTGTTCATGTCAGGGGATGGCTTACCATGAAGCAAACTGGTTTGTGAGGAGTGAATGCCAGAAGAAAAAAAAGACAGAAAAACTAGTCCTTAGGAGGAGGAAGAAAGGAAGTCATGAGGAAGAAATGCTGGATTAACCAGTTCCTGGTGCTGTCCATCCAAAGGTGGTATCAACACAAAACCAGAGGTTTGGGGCAAGCAAAGAAGAATTTACTTCTGTGTGAGAGAGGAGAGAGCAATTACTTTTCTGATGGGTGCTATTGTCTAAACTTGTTAATTAGAGACATTCACTTTTTATTCTGTTTGACTCTTCGGCAACTGGGATACAGTTTTGATATCTTCATCTGTCATCTGTGACTGCTTCCTTATCCTGATGTTCAGATAGGTAGTCAGCTCTGTGCTAATTGCTCCTGGCAAGGCTGAAGGCAAAATCCCCCTGAAAACCTAACCCCAGGAGAGTCAATTTGTCCCGGAAAATCATCAAAGGAGAAGGCTTTCCTCCAGATAAGGACACAGTTTATGCTAGACAGAAAAGGAGGCCAGGGGCAGAGAGGTCTATATCTCCTAGGACAAAGGGAATGCCTCACAATATGCCAGAGCCACAAAGGGAAGGGACCTAGCCTGTGCCTCCTGGAATGCTGCAGGGTGACAATGCAGGACCTGCAAGGTGATTGTTGCCTTCTGGATTCTAGGTAGTCCCAGCAAAATCCCTGTGTCCCAAACACCAAAGAGAAGAGTGTCACCAAATTTGATGAGAGTCATGACATTTCACGGGCTTTAGAAGAAGATAGAAGGGCTGGGGATATAGCTCAGTTGGTAGACTGCTTGCCTCACATGCACAAGGCCCTGGATTCAATCCCCAGCACTGCAAAAAGATGATAGATATAGATAGATAGATAGATAGATAGATAGATAGATAGATAGATAGATAGACAGACAGACAGGACACCATTCTACATTCCCCAGTCCTCAATAAAGGTGTGGCGTGGTGTGTGTGTGTGTGTGTGTGTGTGTTGGCAACTATTATGTATTAAATTTTATCCCCCAAAAGATATATTGAACTTGATCTAACCTCCATTACATATCAGTATGTCCTTGCTTGGAATGATGACATTCAGGACACACTAACCCAAAATAGTTGGGTATTTTAAATTGAAGGAATTTGAGAAAATGGCCAAAGTGGAATGGTAGGTATCCTTGACTTTTACCAACCCTTTTCCACTGAAGCAGGTCTTGAAACTTGGGAAGAATTTTCTGACCTTTCTGAGCAGGTAATAAGAACCTCATGCATTAGGTGTCCTCCCTACCACCAGAGGAAACGAGCATCCTTATTGCTAAAGATAAAGGGACATAGAATGGAATCTGAACAAGAAATCCCTGAGAAGTTTCCCCCAGTTGACATTTATCTCCTCCTTTCCACTCTATCATATCTCTCTACAACTGTCCACTTTTCATCAAACCTACTACATAAAATACTCAGGTTTCATGTTTCTTTGTGTTTTCATTTCTAAATAGAGAATCTTGCCTCTATTAAATACATTTGTATGCTTTTCTCTTGTCAATCTTTTGTTGCAGGGGTCACAGACAACCTAAAATGGGTAATAGGAAAACATTTTTTTTCTCCACTACTACGTATTTTTACTCCACTACTGGCAATAGGGCCTTTGCAAAGGAAATCAAGTTGGTATGAGATCATATGGATGATGGTGGACCCTAATCCAATATGACTTGTTTCCTTATAATGGAAAAAGAGACATAAACCCTAAAAGAAGATACCCATGATACCCATGTGAAGACAGAAATTAGAACTGTGTACCTTTTTTTTTTTTTTTTGAACCAGGGATTGAACTCAGGGACACTGGGCCACTGAGCCACATCCCCAGCCCTATTTTGTATTTTATTTAGAGACAGGGTCTCACTGAGTTGCTTAGGGCCTTGCTAAGTTTCTGAGGCTGGCTTTGAACTTGCAATCCTCCTGACTCAGCCTCCAGAGTCGCTTGGATTACAGGCGTGCTCCATCACGCCCGGCTGAATTGTGTACCTTTAAGTCTAGGTGCTCCTTAGTCTACCTAGAGCTGGAAAAGGTAAGGAAGGATCCTCCCCTAGAGGCTTCCAAAGGAGCATGGCCATGCCCACATCTTAATTATGGACTTCTTGCCTCCAGAACTATAAGCGAGTAAGTTTGTCATCTTTAAGATTTTATATTTAATTGCTTCTCTCCAAAATTTCAAGAGGGACAGAGATTGTTTTTCACTGATCAATTTGAGGTTGGTCATACAGACAGAAATTAATTTGAGTTATTAAGAAGAAAATATTTCCCATATTTCATCTGTGGGATGTTCAAATGTTCCCTCTGAAGTTTTCCCAACTGAAACAAACTGACATCAGGTAGATTAACAGGAGAAAAGTCAAGCAAATTTATTCACATGCATTTGTGCTGGGGAGTCACACCAAATATTAAATTTAAAGAAGGGCCAGATGATTGAGGCCTAAATTCCCTCTTCATGGGGGAGAAGGAAGTGGAATGAGAGACTGTAGACAATTTTAGAGGAGCAATAAATGGTTTTTAGGGAAAATGAATGAGCCCCGAGAACAGACACTGTCTGGTACAAAATTCCTCTAGGCTCCAGGTATGATGTTTGAGTTTCAGTCTTTCACTGGGATACAAGTTTAATCTTCCCTGGGTAATGAAATTTCAGTAAGAAGATTTGAAGCAATTGCATTCCTCTTGGCTGTTCTGGCCT
>JAJEJO010053327.1:72480-94673 GCA_020662805.1 Glaucomys volans | reverse complement strand
CATTGGCAGAGATACCACTCAAAGCAGAGGAGGGCGAACACCCTGGCTTCATCCTCACTCTGGCCTTGTAGGGAAATATAATTAAAAATCCGCTCCCAACCTAGAAAACCTGCTCACAAAGGCAGAAGAGAAAATAAACAAGTTTATGATTGAATAAGTATTAAACCAGAATGTGACATGCATCACAGGCATTCTACTGAAGATTGCGAAGACAGAAATCTAATTCTGTTATGTGGCTAGGTGTATATGATCCATTACATTCATTTTTTTTAATAATGCAATTTTCATTTTTTGTTGTTTTTATTGGTTCTTTTTAGTTATACCTGACATTAGAACACATTTTGATGTAATTATAAAAGCATGGACTCTCTCTTGTTCTAATTCAGTCCCCAGCACCTCTCCTTCCCCTTCCCTATCCTCAGACCCCTTCCCTCTATTGATCTTTCTGCCATTTACCCATAGTTACACATTTTTATTTCATTGTTTCTTTTTAGTTATATATGACAGTAGAATTCATTTTGATATAATTATATAAGCATGGAATATATCTTATTCTACTTTGGACCCCATTCTATGGATGTATATTATGGTGGGATTCACTTTGGTGTATACATATGTGTACATAGGAAAGTTATTTTGCATTTATTCCACTATCTTTTCTTTTCCTATCCCCCCTCCATTCCCTTAATTTCCATTTGTGTAATCTACTGAATATCTATTCTTCTCCTCTCCTCCTTTATTGTAGATTAGTTTCCACCATTTTTACATCAAAATTGCCATGAAACCATGTCTAAGAATCTTTCTTAACTGAACCCTTTCATCTGAAAACATAAGGTTAACTTTAGGAGTAAACCTAAATGTCTGGAGAAGAGTATTTGGTCACTATGTCTTTCTGTGGGTCTGATTTGTGACTAAGTCCTGCATCACAAGTCATGACCACAGTGCAATATATTTGGTGATTACTGGTGTTCAGCTGTAGCCTTCCCTTACCCAGTTTTGCCTGAAAAGGGGGAAAAAAATATCTTTCTTTCTACACTTTTAAGATCCTGGCTGGGGCCACTACAACAAAAGACAGGTTAATAAGAGATGAGCATAAGAAATTATTTAATATACATGACACAGGAGCCCCTATTGGGAAATGAAGTCCTGAAGAAGTGCTTAGACTGAACATTTTTATACAAGTTTTGATAAACAACAACAGATAGGGGAGAATATATTAGGATTAAAGTATGAGCTAAGAATAGTAAACTGAGAAAATTTTAGCAAGGCCTATTCATTCAGATTCTTCTCAGCATCCCTCAATCTTTGAAAATCAGGTCTTCCTTTCCTCTGGGTATAGGGAGGGCACACACCTCTCATATGGGAGTCTGATGGCCTGCTTCAGGGAGAGGCCAGAGAATTCTTCCATTTCTCAAATTCCTTCAGCTAAAGAATTCTTTCATTTCTCAATTTCTTTCAGCTAAGGTGCAATCTGCCAAGGTGCCATATTGTAGCGCAGGACTCCTGAACACCATTGATCTATTGGTTTCCCCAAAGAACAAGTATTGAGTGAACAAGGTACCTGAAGTTAGGCTATTCATCTATTCATTAATCTTACTCCTTGCTAATTAATTTATCAAGTACCTATTATGCACCAAACCCTATTATATACTAGAGATGACAAATTCCTCTACTCAGAGTATCCACCTTCCCAAGGACAGGAAATCTTTAGATTGTCTGTGTCACATAATCCCAAGGAACACTTTATATTTAGAATATATGAATAGAAAACATGACCACCATATCCCTCCCCTGCTCCAAGGAATTATGCAACACAATTAACTCTGCTAAATTTCTCAGTTTTAACATTTAATTCATTTTTAAATAGAACTTCAGGTAAGTCAAGCATAAGATTATCTTTAACTTGAATTAGACTGAATAACAAGAAACTCATAAGATTTTTGGTCTCCTAGATTGCAACTTTAATAGGTCAAAAGACAGAGAAGGCAGCAAAAGTAGTTTCTATCTGGACACATTCCTACTCAGTGGAATTCAGACCAGAGTCAATAATTCTAATGGTTCAAGGTGCCTCTGAATTGATTGTTCAAAGTATGTTTTGCAAAACACAAAAGAGCTATTTGGTGAAAATCCTTATGAGGTCAAATAAGTCTGAGAAACATTAAGTTAAATGGGTTTCTTTATTGGAGAAAGTCTGGGAGACACAGATCTGCTAGTGAGAAATGTGGATGTTTAAGAGAAAAGTGTGGATTAGACCAACAGAACACTTTCCTCAGGAGGCAGATGTCAGGTGTGGGGAAACGTTCCTTTAGGTGATCTTTCAGCCTTGACAGGATCACCTATCCATGCACACACAGGTGGAAGATGTAATACATGGCAATGAGCAGAACTGGGGGAGGGAGACACAGTGTCCCTCAGGGAAAAGGTAAAACTGGATTTTATGATTCTCTCAATTGACCTTCAAAAAATAAAAACCAAGACTAGGCATTCAGCTCTCTGAGGGTGGGCATCAGCTCTGCCTCCTCAGTGTTTCTGGTCGTGCCCATCACAAGTTGTTACTCAAAAAGTGTTGAAATAAACTTAATGCTCAGGTAAGCATACACATCACTGGCTTTGCGACAGTGTATATGGGTTTATATGACGAGCAACTGTGTTCCCTTAATTCATCATAAACATTTTGCGATATTATACTTCTATCTCTGCATGTGGGGGAAAAAACTGTTCTTATCAGCAACACAGAATATAGTATTCCTTCATTCTAATTTCCCCTGAAATTACAATACTAATCAGGAGGAAATCAGCCCTGCTGCTGAGGCTGAGAGGCACTTACAGGTGACCTTTTCAGCATGGAAATTGTTACCCTCTTGGCTGTACCTGCCCTGAAATTTCCCAGCACTGGGAAACAGCTACCAGAAAACAGACGATGGGGCAGCAAATGCTGTCCTCACACCCTGGCTGATTGTGGAATAGCACAGAGCAGCGCGGCAGACAGCACATATTACTTTTACCTATCTGTTTCGGAAGAAAAACTAAGCAGCCATGACCTGCTATGGGTCAAAATTTCTAAGCAGTGTTATTTTTCTTCTGGGTTTTAGATGATTTCCAAATTCTAAGAATAAGGACTGGATACCTTCCGGACAGGTTGAAGCTGTGCTATCGGTTTTTGTGATTCTTTCTTAGTGTGTGCCAGCAACAAGTCCGGCATATTAAGTGTTTGGTGAGCCTATTTTTCTTTTCGAAAATGTCAGTGCTGTCGTAATCTATAAGAACCTAACCCCCTAAGGGAGCAATTTGGAGAGAGGCTTAGTCATAAGGACACTTGTATTGATTTCACCTGCCATCCCCTGAGCTCTGCAAGGACCTAGAATTTTCAAAGGAACAGAGCCTTTATTTATTACCTTTATTTTTTACTGAAATCTTTCCATTAACAAGGCTGAGCTAGTTCTTTTATTTTTATTTGCTCGCTACGAAAAAGTAAGAAAAAGTAAGAAAAGTCAATAATTATGGTTTTGTCACGTTGTTTTGTCCATCCCTGCTCCCTTTTTCTATAGGATTTTTTAAAGCAAATCCCAGTTACATCATTTTCATTCCTGTGTATTTGAATATACATCTCTAAAAACATGACCAAAATGACAAAATATAACAGCATAATTCATAGGGTCATTACATTTGAAAATTACAAATTCAGCAGTTGTCTTTTTGATGGTCTTCTTTATTCAAATCAGGACCTAAAAAAGGGTCACACATTGCATTTTCTGGTGCCCAGTACAGCTTCTATCAAGTTCAACTCTTACCTGATTCCCAAGCCCATGAGGCTTCTTCTCCATCTTACTTCTTCCCCTAATTTGTCTACACCCTATTTCTTTTTTTCAAAATGGACAAGAGGAGATATCTTACAATTATTTCTAACAGGAATCAAAATACTTCTTTATTCCCAAAGCTCTGTGCTGTGATAGGTAATAAAAAGTAGAGAGAAGGAACAAATGATGATGATATAAGGAAACCAGGAAGGAAGTTCTGAGGACACCTGTATGGGGAGAAGCCCAGAGCCGTCTCCCAAGGCAGGCCACAGGGGGCCGTGGGCAAGGTGTAACTCTGCTGCATGATTCTGCCTTTCTGTTGGTCTACAGTATTCATTTCCTGTTGTTTGCTGTGTCAGAAAATCACAAACTGGGGCTAAAAGCAATACCGATGTATTATCAGACAGTTTTGGAGGTCTGAAATCTGAAACGGGGTCCTATGGGGCTGATATCAAGGCATTGGTAGGGCCATTCCCTCTGGAGACTCTAGGGGAGAATTCATTTCCTCAATTTCTCCAGACTGAAGAGATTGTTTGCATTCCTTTACTCACGGTCCTTTCCACCATCTCCATGTGTCTCTGCTTCTGTCATGACCTCCTTTTTTAACTCTGACCTTCCTCCCTCTTTTTTATTAAGACCTTTGAGCCCACCCTGATAATCCAAGATAAATTTCCTGAATCAAAATTTTTAAATTAATTGCACCTTCAAAATCCTCTTTTCCATATAAGATAATATACTCATAGGTCTAAGGAATTAGGCCATGGACATCTTTGAGGGGTCATTTTTCAGTGTACCATGCTTACTAAAGATTGTCCAGTGAACAGCTGAACTAGGAGAGAAAGTACTATGGAAGTTACTAAGGCAGTTTGCGATTCTCAGCATTTTAAAACTTTTGGAAAAAGAAATTGGGAGTGTAAGCACTGATAAACCAGTTGAATAATGGTCCTCTATATAATGAAGTGTACAATATGTATAGGGGAGCCAATCGGAGCTGATGATTATTGCTCTGAATAATGAACATCTCCAGGCATAAGATGTATGACTCTTATTATGCTAATGTTTAGGAGCTTAAAAGCAGAGCATGAATAATAATCATGATTCACTCCTTTATGTGCGATATGAAAGAGGCAATAAAACATTACTATTGTTAAGCACAGGACTTGAGTTCTTTTTCCACCTCTTATAACAAAAGTAATCTGAGGTAAGCAAGGGATACTTTCTCATCTGGAAAGATGAAATAATAACTTCCTTGTATGGTTGTTCAGAGCTTAAATGGAGGTAGGGCTGGGGGTAGTTGTTCGAGAGCACTTTGTCTTGTGTCCCTTAATTAGACTACCCACAAATGAGCCACTATTCACTGTTGTGGTCTCCACTCCTTCCAGACTTAGAAAAAATTGCCCCCTTGCAGGCCCCTTGATGTTAAAAGGAGGCCTGTTACTTGCTTTAGCCAACACAGTGTGACTGAAGACTCTGTAGCTCGTCTCCCTCAGCCTACCGTGGTCATTGTAGGAGCAAGCCTTGAAATAAAATGTCACTGCACAAAATGCCTGAAATCCTGAGCCTACAGACAGAGGACAGTCTCACTAAAAAGCAGCCCTGAATCAAAGCAGAAGACACATAAACAACAAATACACCACTGCTTAAAGCCACTAAGGTTCTAGTATTTTTGATCCTATAGAATTAAATAATTTACTCAAACTTACTATTTCAGAGGTAAACCTTTAAAGGTGGGGAAAACTGTCTTGGGAGGATTTTGAAATTAAATGCCTCAAAGCTTCAAGGCTTTCAGGCTATTGTAGTATTATTGAGAATGGTGGTGTTGCTATATGATGCTTCTTATACTCAAAGCACCATGCTAAGCACTTGAGGTTCTTTGTGCTGTCTGTATTGTTCACACAGGTATCTGCAGTGCCAAAAGTGACATACAACACAGTGGATACTTAATAAACTTTTGATGAATTGATGCATTTCTGCTTTCTATCAGGAAGGTATTTTGACACTAACTTAAAGAAAACTAGAGTTTGATTGAGCGGTGATGGATAGAAGGTGATGGTATGTGAGGACAATAACGTACTTCACATAAGCATTTGTTTGCTTTCGTTCTTTCTCTTTGGTGCTGGCTCTCTTCCTTACCCAGTGCATTGAGTAGCCTGAGTAGACTATTTCTACCTCTGCTGGTTTACTGAGATTCTTTAAGGCTTTCATTCCAGAGGCAAGGTGAACAAGCAAACGGTGACAGTTCTCTTTAGAAGGAAAGGGAGAATCTTTTTAAAATTAAGAAATGTACCCTAAAATGCAAAAGATTATGTATGCATATTGGTCTAGTTTAGAGTAAAGGGGGAAACATATGCCACATGCCTTCCAAGAGTTTCATCAGCAGAAACTCTAGTGCCTCTGAAGTCCTCTGCTGTACCACCCTGATGACCCTCACCTTCTCCATCCTCAGGTGGTCAACCTGCTGAACTTAATAGTAATCATTCTCTTTTGCCCTTAACTTGTTCTTCCTATTATACTTTCTAGATAATATATTTTTGCCTCTGTTTGAACTTTATGTCACATCTGAAATCATTCTATCTGTATTCTTCCATAATTCTATTTTGCTTAATGTTTTTGAGATTTATCCATATTGATATATGTTCATTTTCACTGCTGCGTATGATACTGTATGAATTTATAGGAAAAACACATCCATTCAATTTTTGATGGACATTTGGGCACGTCCTTATTTTTTTCTGTAATGAGCAATTGTGTTATGGTTATTCTCGTACATGTGCAAGTTTGTTTTTCTAGGTATTATCTTAGTTAGGCTTTAGTTTAGCTGTGAGTGGCAGAAACACCTGGAATGTTGTTCGACTAGATCAGAAATTCAAAGGCCAGTCCTTCATTAACAATGGAGTCATCCAGACAAGTACCTCACATGTGCAAAGCACTAACAAAGACAGCATTACAATTGCTTAGAACAAAAAGTGCAAACACTCACAGACACAAGACAATGTGGTTAAACTGCCACTGAGATAGGTAACAGGAGGTAATCTGCCATAATATGTGCAAGGAGCACTTGTGAGGCACAGGGTGTATCTCTCCAGGAAGCAAGCCCAAATATAGGTCTCACATCTAATTTTCCCAAAATATGATGAGAAGTCTTATTTTGATGTAGCATCCAAGCTGAGGGTTTTTCCTTTGCTACTATAGTTATACTTCTACCAGCACTATTGCTGCTCCCCTTGCTTAGAAAATTACATGTGAACTAACACAACTTGATCATCATGTGCACATCATTCTCCCCCACCTCACCCTTAATGAATGGTGGGTAAGCTAAATGCTATCATGAAAATACATGTGTAGCATGATTTTTTAAAAAGTACTCATGGTTTTCCACAATTGACCACCCAATTCTTGAAATCAAACCCTTGCTGGATAAAACTCAGTATCCCCATTCCTCTATCCCTATCATGCTATTTGATCACTGCTCACTGGCTAAACTTTGCCTGAATGGTCAAGTAACAGCATGATACAAATCTACCCACACCTGGCTTAAACTTGTAACCTTGTTCTAATTAGGCTTCAGCTTTAGTTAGCTGGGTGAACCAGTGACGGCAGGGAAGCTGAAACAAGGAAAGCAGCTGCCATTCAATAAACAAACACTCACCAAAAATTAATGCACAAAGCATTCTCTGTGTGAACACTAAAGTGGACCCTACAGGTTGCCCATCCTTGAGACACAGTCAAATGGGACATCTTCTGTATTAATATTATAAAGCAAATCATGGGATGAAGTAAATGCTGTACAACCTGGTGATCAGTAGCATTTGCTTCTTTTGGAGTCCCCAAAGTTGCTTGTGCAGGCTCCACAGTGTGGGTTTTGTAATATGCGGAACCATCTATTATGCTGAACTAGGTAGGACTCCTCCCCACACACCCATGCACACACCCCCACACACATATGCACCACATCTTAGAAGAATCTTAGCACACCATTATATTATTAAACTTAATCAACCTAAAATATTATAAAGATATTAAGTTAGGAAACAGCAAAACATTTGGCAAACCTTTTCTCTAGATGGCCAAATTTCTCATCTTGAGGGTCCTTTATTTCACTTATGAGATACAGCCTGCTGAACTCCTCATTTTTAGCTTTTCTGGGTCCAAGAGACTATCACATTGTTGGGTACACATTGTCAACTGAGTCCTGTCTTTTCTTGCTTTTATTGGAACCCAGGAGTTCCAGGGTAGACTCTGATGAGAGGAAATGAAGATTTCCTTAGCTAGCTGTCAGCCTCAGTGTCCTGCATTTGTCTCCCATCTACCCCCACCCAGAATATCCTTCACTACCCCCCAAAGAAGTGGCAGGGGAGATCACTTCCTATTTCTTCTGAAGATATTCACAGTTTATCAATCCACAGATCTTTCCAGCTTAACCCATCCTCATAAGATACCTGCATGGCAGAAGCCAACAACTAATGTACCTGATACAATTAGACCCTCAACAACCATATGTTTAATTTGAGTGGAAAACAGTAGGCTTACTTAAAGTCCTACAGTAGCTTTAGGGACACTGAGAAATGACTCAGAAATTCCAACTGGGAAACTATGGAAGGCCTACTAGAGGAGGTGGCATCTAAACCAGACCTCAGAGGACAGAGTCCTGCTCAGTAGAAAAATAAGGGGATCAGGCATCCAGAGTGATGGAACAGCATGAGTAATAGCATGTTCAGAGAACACTGAGAAATATGATAGCACAGATCATATGAATTGATGAGAGGTAAATCTGAATGAATGGACTAGAGTCAGATCATGGAGACTCTTGCATGCCAGGTTAAGAATTTGGATATGCCCAGTGGCTCAGGAAGCTGAAGCAGGAGGATTGCAAATTCAAAGCCAGCCTCAATAACTCAGTGAGACCCTAAGCAAGCTAGTGAGAGCCTGTCTCAAAAAAAATAAAAAGGGTTGGGGATGTGGTTCAGTGGTTAAGGGCCTCTTGGGTTCAATTCCAAGTACCACCCCCTCAAAAAAAGAATTTGGATATGACTCTGCTGTTGGTTGGGAGCCAATAAAATTTTTTCGTGGAAAAAACTTCACCTGTCCTTTAGCAAGTCAGAAATACACATTGGGGGGCAGTTAGAAACCTACTGTAGCAGTCTAGATGAAAGGTAGTGGAGACTTTCCATAGAAAGTCACAGTAGGAGTGACAAAAAAGGGACCATATTAGCAAGCTACTGGGGAAGCTTGTTCTTGGCTGCTGATTCTCTTATTATTAAATTGAGTTAGTTTAGGGGCTGGGATTGTGGCTCAGTGGTAGAGCACTTGCCTAGCAATTGCTACCTAGTGGTGAGGCACTGGGTTTGAGTCTCAGCACCACATATAAATAAGTTAAATAAAGGTCTATCAACAACTAAAAAACAAATTTTAAAAATTGCCTTGGTTTAGCTGGGCACAGTTGCACACGCCTGTAATCCCAGCACTTGGGAGGCTGAGGTAGGAGGATTGCGAGTTCAAAGGCAGCCTCAGCAATTTAGTAAGGCCCTAAGCAACTCAGTGAGACCCTGTCTCAAAATAGAATACAAAATAGGGCTGGGGATGTGGCTCAGTGGTGGAATGCCTCTGGGTTCAATCCCCACTACCAACCCAACAACAAAAAAAAAAAAAAAAAAATTGCCTTGGTTTAGACAAACCAAAGATAACTAGAAAAGATTGTCCACATTCCCCCCAACCCCGTTTTTTTTTCTTTTTGACCATCCACATTTTTATCCAGCGGCCAGGGAAGAAAAAGTTCTACTAAATTAATGCACAGAAACATGGAAGACACAAATAAAATGGATTTGTAGCAAAGTTTTAAATCATGTACTTCCAATATATTAGTTACTTTAGGATCTTTCTCCTACTTTCTCACTATGGAAACCAGTGTTATTCCTAAGGTCAGATGAGCATCCTCAGTAGGTGGGAACTGCTCCGTTTCCAAGTCCATCTAATATTCGAGATAAATCCTCATTTCGAATGGTCTTTCATGCTGAAGGGACACTGACATATATATTAAAAAGGGCTTTGGAGCCAGACAGACCTGGGTTGGAATAGATTTACTGCAAAATTGCATGAGTCGTGCACTTTTGACATACTGGTTACTCTAAGATCTTTCTCATGCATTCACTATGAAAACCAGTGTTATCCCTAAGGACAGATCAGCATCCTCAGTAGATGGGAACAGCTCCATTTATTCATTCAACAAATACTTATTGATCACATCAGATACTCAGTACTGTGTACATAGTGAACAAGGCAGTCCTTGCCCTCAAGTTGTTTGTCATCTGGAAGATGCGGGAAGTCTCACAAAAGAGGCTACTTCAGTGACAGAGATGTTAATTATGATGGAGGCCAGCACACAGTGCCCCTAGAATGGAAGAGACAGTTAACCAAATCCCGGAGGAATAAAGAGACACTGGCAGAAAGTTAGGAGGGCAAGGAAGGGAAAGACATTCGATAAAGAAGATTCTAAATAAAAGCCTCAAGGTGAGAGAGGGTTTGGTGTTTTTGAAGGAAGCATGGCCCCTGTCTAATGGGAGGTGAGAATGGTGAGTACAATGGTGTGTGAGAACTGCAGCTTCCCAAACCATCCCAGGGAGCTGGTATTATATCCCAGGGGGTGGGAACCACCCAAATCTTGTAAGCCAGGAAGCAAGTCTTGTGCTTTACAAAGCTCACTCTGGCTTCAGAGAGGAGGATGGCTAAGAGGGAGGTGAGGTTGCAGCATGGCTGGGTACCCTCCTTCATGCTGCTCTCTCTTCTGCCATAGAGATCCTCCTCCTTCAAGACTCAGCTCCACTGCCCCTTCCTCTCTGTTTCTCCATCCATCACAGTTAATTGCTCCTTCTTCAGCATTTCCATCCTCCAGTTGCTTCTACCTTTATTTCCCTTAGTAAGCCCAGCTTTCAAATGCTTCCTGGGGTACTAAAATCAGAAGGCCACCCATGGTGAATTATGAAATGTTGTGCAAATGTTTTCAATGTGATGGCAGAAGCAATAAGGGTTTTTTTCCTTCCCAGCTAGATGAAAGCTCTCTGAGAACAGTTGTGTACTAAATCTTCCAAGGACATGTCTCATTTTAGATAAATCCTCATTTCAAATGATCTTTCATACTGAAGAGGTACTGACATATATATTAAAAAAGACCTTAGAACCAGACAGACGTGGGTTGGTACCCACAGCTTCAGACTCAGTTAAGTAGATTTGAGTTTGTTTTTCCTCTCCAAGCTTTGTCTGTATCTATAAACAGAAATAAAAATACTTACCCCACAAGATTATTGTGAGGATCAGAAGTAACATACAGAAAGTGCCTGGCATGGTACCTGGTGCAAAATAGACCCTGAGTAGAAATGACTCTTATTGTCTCCATTTGTATACGCATGCTGATGAATCTGAGTCTCAATTTAGAAAATGATATCTAAAGAAACTAATAGATGAACAATAAAAGCTGGAATAAAAAATCCTTTTGCGTGCTGGGGATATAGATCAGTTGGTAGAGTGCTCACCTTGCAAGCACCAGGCCCTGGGTTCAATCCCCAACACCGCAAAAAAAAAAAAGAAAAAAAGAATTAAAAATCCTTTTGCTCAGATAAAATTCAAGGAACATATCCCAGAAAAATCAAGTTTCTTATAGTGATAGTATATTCAGATAAAATTTTCTGTAATGAATTTGAGGCCAAAGTTTTTCCATTTTATCTCCTATTCTCTACCTGTCCTTCTGTCCATTCATCCATCCATCCATCCATCCATCCATCCATCTTTAATTCAATCAACAACCTTTTTTGAGTGCTCATTACAAGTCAGACATTGTACAAGGTACTGTGACAGACAGAACTATGAGTCAGTTACAGATCCTACTATTAAAGAATTTATAATGCACTAGAGATATCAGCTATGGAGTTGTGTAATTCTAAACAGAGACAGAAAATGATAAGCACTATGAGAGAATCAGAACATCCTGAGGAGTTCTGATGCAGGAAGAATAACAGTTGGGAGACAACAAGAGTTGATTTTCATGGACGGAGACCATTGTGTAAGAACTCTATGTGTAGACAGAAGTCTTTTGAAATTGATTAGACAAAAGAATCTCCCAAGAGGAATCTGAAATGAAGGGGGAAAAGAGAGTGAATGCATCTAAGACTGATCAGAAATGGAAGACTCCCCACTGGTGAAATATATGAGTGTATGAAGATTTTTTAAGTTTTGAACCAAAGGGAGAGAGCTTGTAAACTAGCCAGTAACATCTAGGTGGTAAAGAGAAATTTGCTTCTAAATTCAAGGAACATTTTCTGCTCAGCCTGAATGCTTGGAGCATCTCATGGGCAAGGATAACATAAAAGCTTGATACAGCTGCTTCCAGAGTAGGTTTGGAGAGAATCTAAATCAACACATATAGTAGAGTTAGAACAGCTAAGGAAATTGGAAACCTGAGCTTTTAGAAGTAAGTCCAACTGTTAGGAGTATTAGGGTGGCATTTTTTGCTGGCAAAGTGACTGAGGTTTAGAAACTGAGATGGCTCTGAGATCCTCAGTGTTTAACGGTACTCTGCATATTTAATATAAAATATAGGTGTCATTGAGCATTTCCTGTTAAATCTATATATTTTAGTTTGATTTTGTGATGCTTATTTGCCCCATCTGTCCAATATTTGCTATTATGGAAGGAACATGCCAATAAGGAATAATCCCATGAAACTAATTTCTTCAAGGAATTAATTAAAAATTGTTCTGATTAAGGTAGTACATACCTATTATCCCACCAAATGTTCTGAGTCATGTTATTTCAGGAGTTAGGTGAGATCAACCCTAAAAGATCAAATGGTAATACTTTCAACCATTCAATTCAACCAAAGGGTTTGGGTTCAGGAAGTACATGTGGCTAAATCTGTTTTCTTCCGTGGACTCTAACAGCCTGTGAAGGGAGAAACCATTTCTTAATCCTCCCCATATTGTACCCATACCCATATTGTAGTACATACAGCTTCCCCTGTTGCCCCTCCAACAGTTAACATGGTCGTTCAGATGACCTATCTGATGGAGCTGATTCAGTGGTATAGACAGTAAATGCCACAAGAATTCAAAGTGGAGGAACTCATTCCCCAGGTAGGTCCCCAACACTACTGCTTTAGATCTGGTAAGATTTACACTAGAAGAGAGCAACAGGGGATGCTCCCTAGTCCTTAGAGTCCACTTCAGTAGGAGCCCAGGAAGCTGGAGCTGGAGATGAGAGCCTTGGAAATCAGAGGCAGAAGAGTAGAGTCTGCAAGTAATCATGAAGGCATTGCACCTATGCACAGAAATGAGAATTCAAGCATGTGAGATCCCCTAATGGACAGGAGGAGAAGAAATGCAGGAAAAAAGGACCAAGTCCCTGTGTCAAACCTCTTTCAGGGTAGGAGTAGAAGAGAAGTCAATTCAATCCAATTCAGAAAGAGGTGATGGAGATAAATCTTCATCCAAGTCGGAGCAGTACTCTGGGTGAAAGATGTAAAAATGAAGCAGGTTTCTGCAAGATAGGAAGAAAGTAGATAGGGTTTCTTTTTCTTACTTGTAAAGCTTAAGTTGAAGAAGGAGAAGAAAAAGAAAAGGAGGAGGAAGAGGAAGAGGAGGAGGAGGAGGAGGAGGAGGAGGAGGAGGAGGAGGAGGAGGAGAAGGAGGAGGAGAGAGGAAGCATCTAGAAAGCAAAAGAAATGAACAGGCCTCCAGTGAGGTGCTGCACCTGTCCTTGAGTCTGTGTCTCTCTGCTTCCTCCCCTTTTCCCTAAGTACTGATTGTCCACCAGACGCCTCAGTGTAATTCCCTTTTGGGGGTAGTGCATTCACCAGGTCTAAAATAAGCCCCTCTCCCACCCTCTGCCAGTGACTCATTAGTGTGTTCAGGAAAAATAAATGTACTGAAACACATTTTCCTTGTAGTTGACAGTTAAATTCTTTCAGGGCTAAATGTACATTCACTTAAGACACTGAGAAACCTCTACAGACCTGTGACAAGGTTTTGTCTGAAACAGGATGTGATGCTCCTTCACTCTTCTCCTCTCCCCTCTAATGCCTCACCCACATCTATCAGGGTCTGGGATCTTCCCTGAAGGGGAAATGTGTTTCCTTTGAGAAGTGACAAAGTAATCAGCAAGCATCATTACTAAGCACAACAGCTGAAGTGTGCACATCTCCCATGAGGGTACTCTCCACCTAAGGGACTTGAGAAAGCACCTGGTTTCTGTCATCCTGATACAGAAAAGCAAACTTCAGTGATCATCATGGTTGAACAGAGGAGGAAGGGACTGATAGGACTATCCAGAAGCCAAGACAGAAGTCTTAGATCTTCTACCATAATGACAAAGCAGGAGCAGATGACATCCTGGCACTGATTATAATCTGCTCTTTGTTGCTAAAGAGGACAAAAATAGTACCACTTACATTTATTTGAGCACTTACTATCGGACAGTCACTGAATGCTATATGTATGTCTGTTTATCTAATATAACTTTATGAATTAGACACTGTCCTCAAGTCAATTTAGTCCAAAGGAGAGAAAAAGAAATTAAATAATACAGATAAAGCCGTCCACTCTGACTACCATACACTAGCCCCCCTGGGGTTCAGATGTTTCTCCTTGCATTTACAAATAGGCATTTGATGGCTCTCCAGACTCTGCCCAGTTTTCCCCTGGTATTCACAGCATGGCGTTGACCATATCTGCACCTGCCTTCCTGTGAATGTGCAAGTCATTCGTCAGAGGAAACAACAAGAATTGGAATTGATGGGAGGAAGGCAATTTGAATTTAAAAACTTTTATTAGATGTTCCAAATTGTCCTCCAAAAAGGCTTTTTCGATTTATATCGTCACCAACAGTGTCCAAGGTGTAGGTCTTTTGCTACTTCTCAGGAAAAACCTGCTGTTATCAATCTTCTTACATTTTGTGCCAATCTCCTGTGTGAAAAATGATGTCCTGTTATTATTTTAGTTGATTTTCCCCTGATTACTAGTGAGGCTGAGCGTGTTTTTGAATCTTTTAACACTGGCTATTTTTCTTTCTTCTCTGAATTACCTCGCCAGCTCTCATTTATTTTTATTTGGGGCTATTTGTCCTTGGCTCGTTGATTTATAAGACTTCTTTACATATTCCACATTCGTGATTTGTTCAGTATGCTGTGGACACTTCCTCCCACTCTGTAATTTCTTTTGGTTTTTGTCTGTGGGATCTTCTTCCATTTCATTTTAATGTACTTATCTTTAATGTATTTATCTTTCCTTACTTGCTTTTGCATTTTATATTCTGCTGTATTTTATTTTATACTTTCATGGTTTTGTTTTTCCATTTGACTCTTTATACATCTGAAACATATTAAAGCATGTGTGTCAAGCTCTTTCCTCTTGTCTATAGACACAAAATATGATGAAGAGGATATTAACTATAGAGCTGAGCCCCAAAACAAGATAGTCTAGTGGCAACGGCCATCCTTCTACCTGAGAGTATGCTGGGAGGTGCTGGCAGGCTGCTTCCTTGGCTAAGTATGTACAGCACCCAGGTAGCTCAGAGAGCAAATTACTTTCAGTTTTTTTCAAGGTGAACACTGAAAGGAATATTTTCCAGTGCAGTAGTACTCTGAGATATTAGTAGGATATTAATAATTACCATATGCCAAAAAGACTTTTGTAGTCACCTGAAAGTGGAAGAAACATGGTTAAACGTTTTTAATGGACTTTGTTGGGTACAAACAGTTCAACTAGGGAACATCTATCTTGGTCATAGGCTACAAATGGTCTTCAGATGGAAGTTTACATGATATTGAAAAATCCAAGGGATGATTTAGGTCAGAGCCAAGATTCTCAGATATGGCTCCATTTTGTTATGTTCAGGAAGCATAGGAGAAAGGGGGTGGAGTGGGCATTGATTCAAGCCTACTGGCTCCAGGGATTGAATTTAATTACTCCAAGGTGTGGTTTGAGCATGGGGATTTCTAAAAAATCCCCAAGGGATCCTAACGTGCAGCCCAGGTGGAGGACCACTGATTAGTCCAATAGCTTTGCTTTGACAGGGAGACAAACATCTAAAAAGTGGTGAAGCATCACAGCCAGCTTGGGGAATAGTGGGGACCAGATGCAGATGTCTGGAATCCCAGGTCTAGCCTTTCCGTTTACATTGTGCTGCCTTCCTACAACCCATCACAAGGTTGTAGGGTTCGACCTGGAGCACGCACTGCAGGCATTGGCTTTGACAAAGAAAGTCCCCACTTATGAAAGGGGAAATAGGTTCCAAGCCCCTAAGGTGGATGTCTGCAGCTGCAGATAGTACAAAAACCTGGGTATACTCTGCTTCTTCCTATTCAAACTTACCAATAATAGCATTTAATTTATAAATTAGCACAGTAAGAGTGTTACAGTGACAATTTACCAAACATTTTAGCAACAATTTTTTTCTCTACTTATTGAGAAGTTTCCCTTAAAGGAAGAACATTACAACTTCTCTTTGGCAAACCTGAATTGCCAGCATCACTATTCTTGCATTTTAGGGTCATTAGGGAATATAAGGGTGACTTGAACACAAGTTGACTACATACCACAACAGTCAACTAAGGTGGCTTCTGAGAGACTAATAAGGGGGTACTATAAACTGTGCAGATACACTGAACAAAGTGATGATTCCTATGAGGAACATGAAAGGGAGCTGGTTGATTAAGATTTCATCACATTTTTCAGAATGGTACACAATTTAGTGCTTATAATTTTTTATTTCTGGAATTTTCCATTTAATATATTTAGACCCTGGTAAACTGCAGTAACAGAAGCCTTGGAAAATGAAACCTTGGATAAGGGGATACTACTACATATCATATGCTTGTTGTTCTGAATGTCCTCAGTTTCCTTGTCTGTAAAAGGAGCTGGTCATATTCCTTCTTCCTCATCTCAGAATTATTCTGAGAACTGAATGAGCTAATACATATGGAAGTGTTTTGGAAAATGTGCATTGTGCAAATGGAAATTAGAGTGGGCAGGTAAAGGCAGGAAAGAGGACTAACACAGTGCTCTGTTCATAAAAGAGGTTTGGGAGATGTTTATTGACAATAATTTATGATGGGAATAAAAAGCAGCTGCTCTTACATAACGGTTTCTTCACAAACACACCTGGAATCCCTGGCTTCCCAGGCAGGCTGTCAGCATCACTTCCCTCAGGGAATCCTTGATTACGGTTACCATATTTCCAGCCCCAGGCATTCAGAACATAAATCTCATGTAATTAACATTTACATGCATATGCATGAAAATTTATAGACTTTTGCATGCTGTGTTCAATAGCCTCCAAGTTAATAAAGTAGTGCACCCTGCGGTAGTCACACTGTGGCATCTTTTTCCTGGTATGGCCCCTATTATAGAGGACAATTGTCAGTCCCAGAGGGACTGGACACGGAAGGAACTGAGAGAAGGGGCAGCCAAGGAGGAAGAATCCCCTCGTCCAAGTGCAAGGGTTCACCCCTGACAAGAACAAAGGAGTGTGGGGCCCTAGGGCTCTCCTGGAGTTATGAAATGGTCATCTGTTCCTGCAGAGGCTTGGAAACCTTTAGGGCTTTTATTCCTTCAGCAACAGGCTCTCATTGACAGCCCCAGACAGTCTGTGTCATTCATAATTAATTTATGTGTTGGGTGCTGGGGACACAACAGTGAACATATAGATCCCATTCCAGTACCTGTGGAGAACACAGTTGTATGGAAGATACAGATAAAAAGAAAGTCAATGGAAGAATAAAAGAATCACATTTTGCAGTATTATGAAAGAAGCAACCAAGGGGCAGAAAAGTGTGGATGGGTGGGGACAAGACATATTCTTTAATGAGGATGGCTGGGGGAAGCTTGGTGAGACTTCAGATAGACTGTGAGGAGGAGTCCAGCAGAAAAGCAGATGTGGGGAATGTAAGGAAGGACCAACTGTGCCAGCCACAAGTAGGTGTGATGTCTATATGCTTAGGTGATGGTCCCAGGAATGTTCAAAATAGCTAACACCTGGCATGGGTGGACCTGGTTTTGTGGAGCCCAAAGCTTATATGACTTAGGAGCTTCATTTAAGAAAACAAATATTTTAATATCATCCTACTGGTTTAAAAAAAACAATCTGACAGAGCCTTATAAACATAGGACTAGGGTCTTTGAAAGGAATTATGTAAGTGAGCAACCCTGAAGCTTCATCTTCATCGGCTTCACAGTAAATCCACCTTTGAAGACATTTAGATGTACCAGGGTTTGTGCCAGTCATGAACCCTGCTCCTGCTGTCCTGGACTGTCCCAGCTAAATCTCAACAATGCAGGAAATGCAAGGTTTCTTGGGGGAGAATACCTCAGAAGGAATGAGGCAAAAGTATTAGAGTAGCTGCAAAGGAGTGGTGACATTCGTGGCCTCCAAATCTAAGTTGCAGAAGTTTTATAAATTTATATTCAATATATTTAAAAATATTCAGAAGGAGGAAAAATGATGGAAGCATCCATGACTAGAGATCTTGTAGAAGTCCTAGAATTTTTCAGGTGGGGGTGCCAGAGAAAATGAGCTGAAAAGATGGTGGCATGATAGGAGAGTGGGTGCCTGAGATCTGTATACTAGAAGTGGTTCATTTTCTGTTGATGATCAGGTGTAGGAAGTGACCAGGATGTGGGCAGCAGGTGTGATATTGAGGAAATGTCACTGGCATGGAGGACTGGTGCGTGGGATGGCTCACCCATGTGAAAACTTCAGCCACAAATAACACCATCACAAGATGGGTTGAAGGCAGACGGTGAGGGTTGTTTTTAATCAAAGAGGTGCACTCTCCATTGTGTAAAAATCACCTATAGCTCTCATTTCCTCAGTCACTAGGTGGGCTGTACAGGATCTGGAAAGAAAAACGTACACAGCGTCTTATTTTTCTCCCAGTGGGAGATTCTGCTGCTGGTGTTAAAATCACAAGCAGATGCTACTGCAGCTGTCTGGGACTTGTCTGAACCCATGGTTAGTTATAAAGTTATAAATGTTGTACTTTTCCTTTCCTTTCAAATGGCTACAATCTCTATAGACAAATGTGTCATTAAAAGGGAGTGGGGAATGCATAATAATAACAAAAATGTCACCACAAGAGTCTGAGGAAGTCTCCAAGGACAGAGACTTCTTGGACTTTCCAGGTTCTTGACCAAGTAGCAGAATAAGAGATTGACTAAAAAGAGAAAGTAGTACACATTTTAGAACAGGGGTGTGGTGATCTCAGAGAGGACACTGAGTTGCCTCCTTCGTCAGAGATTTTAACATTTATGGAGGGACAGTAGTGAGGGAACAGAACGAGAGGCAGAGGGAGGGTGGGGTTATGCAATCACGTCAATCTTCCTTGCGCTTGCGCATTGCCCTCATGTGTTCAAATCGTGCTTCTTCCTCCATATCTCGTTGGCATCTTAAGTCTCCATGCGGGGCATGTATCTTACTATTATAATAAGGCTAGGGTCATTTTTTGGTCACCAGTCTTTGATGTGTACACTCCTTAAAGGAGTGGTTCCTCCAGATGACCCGTGGTTACGGGTATCTTGAGGTTTTGTTGCCTTTTCAGCTAATCAACAAACTGCGGGCAAGGATGTGGGTGCAAGGACGCAGGCTGGTTGCTCAAGAGTTGTTTGTTCTGATTCCAGGGGTTTATGGGCCTTTCTCTTTGGAGACTCAGTGCTCTCTTTGTATCCCTCAATTCCTATCTTCAGACTTTACAATATGTAACAGTTTTTGTTTTGTAAAAGCTGTTCACATTTATTATCTCATCTGAATCTCAGAATGCACCCATAAAACAGCATATCCCCGTACAAGACAGAAAGAAATCGTCTCCAAGAAGGGACTCAAAGTCAAGGGTCAAATTTTTGTTTCATATGTAGAAACTAAGGCATGGGGGAAGAAAGTTAAAAAGTTAAGGGGGAAGAAAGTTCTCATGAAAATAAAAGGAAGACCAGACCAATGGAGCAGAGGAAGGTTTTCCAGAGGAAGGGAGAATGGGAAGGCATGGGGAAGTACTGGGGAATGAAATCTACCAACTGTGCCTTGTTCATGTATAAATAACCAGAATGAATCATACACACACACACACACACACACACAATGCACTAAGTAAAATAATAATAATAATAATAATAATAATAATAATAATCATAATAATAAATAGGATGGGAGGGGGTGGGGAAGGAAAGGTGGTAGACTGAGACAGTATTACCCTATGTATATGTAAGACTACATGAATCATGTGAATTCACATTGTGTACAACCATAGAAATGAAAAGCTGTACCCCATTTGTGTACAAAAAAAGTTTTTTTAAAATAAATAAAAATTAAAAACTAATAATAATAATAATAGAAGGGAGATCAGTAGAGTACAGCAGCAGATTGCGGGAGAGAGGAGGGTAGGGAAAGGGAAGATATTGGGGAAGAACATGGATCAAATGAGTATTATGTGCATGAATGGTTATGGCATAATAAACCCTATTATTATGTATAGTTATATTGCACCAAGGGAGAAAAAAAGTTCTAGAATAGAAAAGTGATCTCCAAAGAATTAAAAAAAGAAAGAAACACAGGAGCTGAGGCATCTGAGGCTGTTCTGACTCCTTTTCCAGTGCTCTCTCCACCCTATCACGTGCTTCCCTAATTTCTTTTATGCCACTGTCATCAGCTCACCTACTTCTTCCTGATTGTTTCTCTCTAATGTCACAAGCCTGTTGGTCTCAGAACAGGGGGCAAAGGAGAGGGCCTCAGACTGTGGTATCAGACCCATGGGAATTTCCTTCCAACTGAAGTTTGCTCATTAAGGGGACCCTGCTGGTCCTGAAGGTCATGAAGCTCACTGAAGAAAAGATTCTAAGTTGCTGGCGATCCTTGTTAATGGGGCTAAGTAGTAATGTGGGTAATCTCTAATTTACCAATTTAATATGTGAGTGTCTGTCCACAGGTGTGGATCACATATACCCCAGGCAGCACAAGGAACAAATTCCCAAGTTGCCTTGTCTCTACATTTGTGCACATCATCATCTGAAGTGACCTTCATGTCATCACTGCATGCCTTAACCTCATGTCCCAGCTTAACTACCCAACTCTGAAGTGATCTTGATTTTCCTGGCTAGAAGTTTACCTTCCTCTTCTGAACTCCTTGTTGCCCTCCTCAGACCTCACTGAAGGTACTTTCTATCTTGAGGCAGTGGGAGGTGGAAAATAACCAGACTTTCCAGCTATATTGAGAGAATATAATACTTTAAGACCAGAAAATATATATTGTTCATATTTGTATATCTCCCAGCATGATCATAAATAGACATGAATGAGCTTTGTCAACAACCTCCAAAGAGGGACTGTTCATTCATCTGGTCCATTAGTCTTCACTCCACATTTTTATTGGAGGCATCCAGAAGCACTGACTATAGAGGTCTTATTATAAGATAAGCTTGACTGGATTGCAATTGTGGAGCTGAGAGGTAAAGTCACAGAGTGAATGAGTTCACCCCCAGGACACAGGATTAGTAAGAAGTGAAGTGGGCTGAGGTCCAAGCCTCAGGCAAACAAAGGCAGAAAAGACAAAGAGGAACTTCTGAGAAGGAACAAGCAGGAGGCAGAAGAAGAACCAGGGTAGAGCAGGAAGCCAGGAAGGAGTAGTGGACAGTGTCAACCTTTACAGGCATCAAATGAGATCTTGCTTAAAAGTGTCTATGGGATTTTATAACAGAGAGGACGTGATGTTCTTTGCCACAGTAGATTGTATGAAGAGGTGATCCAGGGGGTGTCCAGGATGTGGGACTTGCAGTGCTAAAACCAGGGAAGCTCTAGGCAAGTGAATGAATTGGTCACCCAAAACAGAATCAAACTCCAGGGTTGAAGAGTGACTGTGAGGGAGAAAGTTGCAGCAGAACGTGGAGAGCATTTCTAGGTTCACAGCAAAATTGAGCCAAAGAAGGGAGAGTTCCTGTAGACTCCCTGCCCTTCACATGTGCAGCCCCCCCTACTATCATCCTGCACCAGAGAGTATGTTTGTTATAATCAGTGAACCCACACTGACACGCCATTACTGCTCAAACACATAGCTTGTATCAGGGTTCACTCTTGCACATTCTGCGGGTTTTGACAAATGCATAATGGCAGGTACCCACTATTACAGTGTCATATAGTAATTTCACTGCGCTAAAAATGCTTTGTGCTCTTCCTACTCATCTGTCCCTCTCCAACCCCTGGCGGTTTTTGCCTTTTTTTTTTTTTTTAACTTTCTCCATAGTATTGCCTTTTCTAGAATGTAATATAGATGGAATCATAGTATGGAAACTTTTCAGATATGTGACTCGTGTGTGTGTGTGTGTGTGTGTGTGTGTGTGCACGAGAGAGAGAGAGAGAGAGAGAGAGAGA
>JAJEJO010053327.1:48734-72380 GCA_020662805.1 Glaucomys volans | reverse complement strand
AGAAAGAGAGAGAGAGAGAGAGAGAGAGAATGGTGAGTGAATCGAGAGGAGCTTCCCTATTGAGTTATCTTTCCAGTCTGTTTTATTTTTTATCTTTTTTTATTTTTTGAGACAGGGTCTCACCCAGGCTGGCCTTGAATTTGCCATCCTTCTGCCTCAGTATCCTGAGTCACCAGGATTACAGGCACCACCATGCCTGGCTCCGTCTCTTTTTAATAGCAAGAAAAACAGAACCAGATACCTCCATCAGACCTCTGTTCACACTTCGCTGGGCAGACCTCAGTCCACAGCCACTCCTGAACAAACCCACTGGGGTTGGCCGTGCGTGTTAAAGAATCACAATGCTGAAGCTACAGCTAGGCCTCCCCCATGCCTCTGTAAGTAATAGCTGCCAAGACTACCCTTAGGGTTTTCTTGCTCTATCTTCAAGAAACTTGCAGTAATAAACACTTTGTTCAGTTTGTGCTGCCTTCTCTCTACAGATGCCAGTTTAACACCATATGGCTGGTTTTGTCATAGTAGCTGAGAAGATGACCACGAACACAGTGCTCAGGTGACATGGAGCCAGCACCAGTGTCTGGCTGTGGCTCTGCATCCTGCCATCTGTGTGGTGTTGCCTGAGGTGCTTGTGTATTCCTGGGCCCACATCATTCTACAGGCTGGAAAACGACTCTAATGAACAGTATAGATATCTATCTATATTTATTTTATTTCAATAGCAAATGCAAAGTTTCTGGATCAGGGATCAGACCAATTATTTACTTCGAGCAATATCATTAGTGGTTCCCCATGCTCCATTTACCTCCTTGTGATGGTGTGGGAAGGACAGATGTTCACACTGCGTGCAGAGAGAGGGAGTCTGTGCTACAGGAAGGGACGCCTGAATTTTGAACATGAGAGTTTATGTAGGATCTGCTGCCTGGCTGCCACCCTCCCCAACAGAGAGGTAGAAAACCTTTGTTCTCTCACATAATCAAGCTCAGGACAGAAGAACCTCTAAATTTGTCTGAGGTTGTGAACCAACTTTAACTTTTTCAAAGCTTGTTTGCTATTTGCTCATACTTTGCCAGTAATATTTGCTCATGAACTTGGCATGACATACAGAGCCCCTTCAAACCTGGCCTCAATCAGCATCCCCTGCTCTACAGCCCATTGCTCCCTTTCTCATTCATACCCTGTCCTCTTCCACATCCCAGCCACCCTGTACTCCACTCTCTTGGGCACCAAGGGCACCTCCATGTCTCTGGGCCTTTATCCACTTTATCTCTCTTTTAAGAATGTCCTTGACTGAAAAAAACAAAAACCTAATGGAATTCTTCTATTATGGAGCTCCAGCATCCACCCTGCTATGTAGACTTCCCTGATGCTTTAACTGGGATCCTCCTTCTATGTTCCCACCATGTTCTCTCCACTCTCTAGCAGGTAGCCACACACCTCCTGCCTCCTTCCTGGCAGGCTGGGATTTTGTCTAATTCATATAGATCCTCTCAGGGTCAAGCACAGGGCCTAGCTAATAACATAAATGTGTTGAATTGAGCTCAATTGTTTGTGCAAGTTTGAGGAAGAAAAGTCTGAAAAGGGTGTGGACATGGGCTTCATGGGATAATATTCTCTTGATTCCCCAGAATTTTAAGACATCTCAGATGCCACTGAGCTGGAACCCCTGCCTTCCTGGGGTCCTGTTGCTGCTGTCCCTCTCCTTCTGCTCTTCCCTCCCAGTCTCTGGTTTTCCTGCTGCCCTTCCTCCACTTGGCCAGTGACTATGGCATCTGCCTCCTTCCCCTCTGTCTTGCTGGATGGTACTGAGTAGAGGGAGGAAGGTGACCTTCCCTGGAATTGTCTCCATGGTGACCAGGAATATAACAACCAGTCTTCCAGCTGCAGGCAGGAGAATGAAGCAGAGTTTCTGGCCCGCTTTCCTCTCTTTCTGGAGTAAAATTCATGCCTGACATTGTGGAAGTGAAGAACTTAGGGCAGGTGGCTCCTCCTCTGGGATGCAGACTATTTCTCTCTGACTTTACCTTTTCCTCTCATCTCTGACAGTTGCCCATCTCTCCCCAGAGATGCATTCCCTATGGAGTGAAGACTGGGTTTTCCCAAAAGGCAGAAAGCAAGATTATAAAAACCCTTGCGCATCAAGCCATCTGACCTGCTGATGGAATTCATGTGCAAGGGTACCATAAGAAGATACTGAGATAGAACCTGCTCTCAGCACAGGCTCCTGGTCATGGCCTTTTCCCTTCTGAAGATGGTGATGATCATCCCTGTCCTTACTTGGGCTGTAACATCTTCCCTCCTTAACCCTTATTTTCTAGCTGCCTGGCCCTGTAGCCCATCCTTCTTGTGACTTGTAACTGCTGTATTTGGACTGACCAGATCCTCTGGACAGCTTTGAAAACATCTCCCATCCATCCTTCCTGCCCCCACATACTCTTGCCAACATCTCTGTCAACATACTCACTTTTAGGGCTTCCCCAAAGCATAACATCTACCTATGCTGTCCAACATGGTTCCAACTAGCTCTATGTTGTTATTTAAATTTAAATTAATCTAAGTAAAATAAAATAAAAAATTCACACTAATTCACATCTCAAGTGCATAAGAGCTACATGTGACCACAGGCTGCACACTGGTCAGTGTGGGTGAGGAATGGAGTGCAGATCCAATTTTGCTATGTCCCTTCCATGTGACCTGGGACACACCGTTTCACCCCTTAAATCTCAATTTTAACAAAAGGAAATGAGGATGCACACTCAGATGGTTTGCTGTGTAAGGGTTTTTATAATCTTGCCTCCTACCTTACCTAGGTTGTTCTGAAGACTAAATGAGGTAATTACGTGAAAGTCCTTTATGAACTGTAACAAAATACAAGGAGTCAAATTGTGATTTACAGGCTTTCTATGTGAATTGTATGCGATGTGTTTTGAAGCATCCGGATTACTTCTTTCTCTGATATCATCACAAGAACACTATGATCCTCAGCATCTTGAAAATACCCATGGTCCTCAGGGTGAACACTCAAAAGTACAAAGACAATTAGGTATGCTTCCATCAACTTACACTCAGTCACACTTACTCTCAGTCACAAGTGAGAATGAATTTTGATAATTAGGTAAGTTTCCAGCATGGGTTTTCTTATATTACAAATAGATTATAATGTCCTCTATCACAAATATGCATTGAAAAGTATAAAAAAAAGTTTTGCACGTGCTTTTAAAACACTGCACAGGTTTTCTCCCTCCTAGGGGTAGTTTGGTGCTTTGTTCACCTCATAAAAAACACATGAACATCAAATTTCCCTGGCTTTGTCAGCCTCGGAGAGAAAGTAGGAACATGGAACCAAGCAGTAGTTCCCTGACTGTACCTGTGACTTCTGAGAGTAAAGGGGCTTGAGCAGACACCTCCACCTGCTCACACCCCAGGTCTCTGGGCTTCCCCTTGCAAGGTTCATAGTTGAAGTCCAGATTGAGGCACCTCTTACACACCTACCCATGACTTCCAGGATCACTGGTGCCCATGTTGCAGCTCCTGGGAAGTGACCAGGGAGTCCGGCTCTCTGACCAGGCTCCTATGACTACCTCTTTCTGCAAATGTGGCCACTTCAAGCCAAGTGGAGAAACACTTCTCACCTAAAAAGCAAGTACATTCTTGTTTCCACTTCCCTTTCCAGATTTTAGGTAAAAATTCCCAGAGGAAAAGACAGAATAAACTGAAGTCTGAGTAGGACATCTCTTATTGTACTTCTCACCCAATAATGATCTTTTGTCTATACTCAAGTATGCCTCCCTCGTCAATTTTTCCTCTTAAATTCTTTCCCTTGAAAAACCGTGGAGTAGAGGACAAGGCCTTCATGGGCATACCTCTCCCATTGCACTATGCAAACAAGTATCAAGATATTTGCCAATCTAGCTCACATTTTAGAACCCTGAATATAAGTTCATCATGTCTCACCTGTCCTAAGTACAGGCCTTCAGTCAAAGCAGGTGTCATGAGAGCTGAGATGTAGTGCCTTTGGAAGAGTCCACCATTTTCCCCCTCCTGGAAGTGGAGGCATTATAGCATATTGTTTAAGAGACTGGACTTCAGAGTTGGGATGCCTGTATTCACATTTCAACTCAACCTTGAACAAGCTTCTTCAACCCCTCTAGTGCCAGTTTTCTTATCAATAGCATGGAGCTACAATAATAAATATCTCATAGTTATGTGGTGAAGAAATCAGAATTGTTTGTAAGCTGGGTCATAGATCAACTAATTTTAAAGTATTCAAATTATTCAAAGTATGACCTCTGGAAATAAATTAGAAATAAATAATAAAGATTACTTGCTTGGAGATTAGATTATCCATCTATCAAATAAAGTGCTCAAGTTTTGTTGACTTGATTTTTCTCTGTGCCCTTATATCCTTTAGTTATCAGTGAAAACTTCTAGGGAAAAAAAAACAAGCTTCCCAAGCAGGGAAGCTAATTGAGTGCAATGTAAATGAGAAGTATCCCTAATCATTGCATGCAAAAAATACTGAATGATACAGGACACTCAAAATCATGGAGTTGGTTTCCTTTTATCATGTAGGAAAATGTGTTCACAATAAACATGAGATTCACCCATCTTAACCCATACATTTGCACAAACACACAACTAGGTGAATTTCTATAATTGCTTTCCAAACAAGCAAGCATATTTTGTAGATTTCTGAAAAAGAAGTCTTTGAAGCAAGTCACAGTCTATTTCCTTTGTCTTTTTCTGTACAATAAACACAGGAATCATAAGAGGGAAAAACTGGAGATTAAAGATGCTATTTCTGAGAAGCAGAATTTACAGGCCACAGGCCCCAGGGGAGAAGAAAGGATGCTATCTGACTCACTAGTGTTCTTATTGAGAGGACCGTGTAAATTTTCCCAGCTTGCTAAACAATTTGCACTTGGCTGGAACCAGGACATTCTGTATTTGCACTCATGCCTAGCATTTCCATTACCACATACGCCAAAGATACATCTCCTAGGAAACAGGAGAGATTGATGATGAAAATGTGAGTCATCACTCAGGGTTATGAATTAAGCAAGCCTTTTCCACTCAACAAACATTTATAGAGCTACTATATTTAGTGAGACACTGGGCTGGGGCAACAGTGCACTAAGTGTAAACATCCAGATGGCTTGTTATACAGAAAGCATTGGATCGATTTCACAGACAAAGAAGTGAACAATGGACATGAAGTTGAAGGTTAGTTTCCTAGTTCAGCTCTGACACACCCTCACTCTCCATCAGCAAACAAGTTTATTACCCTTGCTCATTGCCACACAAGGAAAACAAGAGTAAATCATGCCCAATCCACCACACACCTCCCCACACACACCATTTTCAGTAAGATAAAGAATGCGAGAGCTGTTTTAATAGAGTTGAGGAAGCTCTTTGTGCAATACCATGGGGCATCTCCAAGAAAGTATTGTTAATTGTTTTTAGAAAAGGTAGTTACAAAATGCTGATGTTGGAGACTGTCATGGTATGTAAGATTAGCCAATCCCAAAAATCCAAAGGCCGAATGATCTCTCTGATAAGTGAATGATGATGCATAATGTGGGGTGGAAGGGAGGCAAGAATGGAGGAAGGATAGATTGCACAGAGGGAAGGGAGGGGTAGGGTTGGGGTGGCGAGGTAAGAATATTAACAGAATGAGACAGACATCATTGCCCTGTGTACATGTATGAATGCACAGATGGTGTGACTCTACTTTGTATACAACCAGAGCAACAATAGCTGTACTCCATTTGTGTTCAATGGATCAAAATTAAATAAATTAAAAAATAAAAATAAATAAATAAAACAAAATGCTTTCAATTTTTATAAAGAAAGAAAAAGAATATATGTAGTTGTTAGTGCACAGAATATGTTTGAAGATACACACACACACACACACACACACAGTACTGCACTTTGAGAAAGGTTACAGTATAGATAGCTAATAAGGATAACAGGAAGGTGTTTTATTAGATATCATTTTGAATGTTTAAATTGTGAACCACAGAACTGATTAACTAGTCAGAAATCATAGTATTTAAAAAGATTTAAATATTAAATCAAGTGTTTCAAATATAATAACTTTTCTATGAAGACAAGTGCTCTCAACAGTTTACTGTAAATATCTGTAAATAGAAACTAGCTATTAATATGAAATCAATATATTCATCATGATAGGAAAACTTGCTGAATAACAGGGAACAAAGCCTCAACCCAAAAAGATCAGAGGTCATTGATACAGTGTCAGCTTTCAGAAATGGCAGATAGCAAGACAAACAGAATTTTGGTTACAGTTCTTTAAGAAATCTTCAATAAAAATGGCCAACAAATACATGAAAAAATGTTCAATATCTTTAGCAATCAGGGAAATGAAAATCAAAACTGCACTGAAATTTCATCTCACTTAGAATGACAGTCATCAAGAATACAAATAATAAATGCTGGCAAGGACATGGGTAAAAGAAACACTTTTCACTGCTGATGAGACTGTAAATTAGTATTATGGAAATCAGTATTAAGGTTCCTCAAAGATTAGGAATGACCCAGCACGGTGGTGCATGCCTATAATCCCAGTGACCCAAGAGGCTAAGGCAGGATGATCACAGGCTCACATCCAACCTCATCAACTTAGCAAATCTGAAAACCAAAAAAAAGAAAGGAAAAAAAAAAAGAAGAAGAAGAGATTGAGAATGTAGCTCAGTGGTTAAATGCCCTGGGTTCAATCTCCAGTACCAAAGAGATAAAGGGAGAGAGAGAGAGAGAGAGAGAGAGAGAGAGAGAGAGACAGACAGACAGACAGACAGACAGACTAGGAATGGAACCACCATATGACCCACATATACCACTTCATGGTATTTACCGAAAGTATTAAAGTCAGCATACCATAAAGATATACGCACACCCATGTTTATAACAGAGCAGTTCACAGTAACCAAGTCATATAATCAGCCTAGATGCCCATCAGTAGATGAAGAAAATGTGATATATATACACATTGGAGTTTTATTCAACCATAAAATGAAATGAAATTATGTCATTTGCAGAAGAATGAATGGAACTTTAGAGCATTATGTTAAGCTAAGTAAACCAGACTTAGAAAGTCAAGGATCTTATGTTTTCTGTCATGTGTGGAAGCTAGAGGGGAAAAAAGGAGAAAAGTGTGGGGTGTGGGGAGTCATCTCAAGAAAACAGATGGCAGACTGGAAAAGTAGATGAAGGGGACCAGAAGGAGAGGGAGGAGAGGAAAATGGGAGGTACTTGGGAACCAAACTGACCAAATTCTGAAGGAGCCAAGAGGCTCCTCAAAAGTTCCTAAAGTAACCCCTGAGGAGTCTCAGTGGACCTTTGCAGTAGGAAGGAAAGAGGTTGATTTTTGGCCACCTACTTAGTCTTGATCACCCTGCACAGAAGTATAACCAAAGATAAAAGTACCAATGTAAGGGTGGAAGAAAAGTCAAAGAGTTGTCCTGCATGGACAATTCAAAGGGAAAGACAGTGGCCCTTGAAATAGTGACACAGGATGTATACTTGCGTCAGCTCTACCAAAATCGAGCAAAGCCTAGACCTTATGGAGATGGAGTTCCTGCACATAGTGGTCTAACCCTGAAGCCCTTCCTCCAGGCACCTCCTCACAGAAGGCAGGACTCATAGTTCAAATAAGTGTCCTCTGTTGTTTTTTTGTTTTGTTTGGGTACCAGGGATTGAACCCAGGGGTGCTTAACCACTGAGCCACATCCCCAGCCCTTTATTTTTTTATTTAGAGACAGGATCTTGCTAAGTTGTTTTGGGTCTTGCTAAGTTGCTGACGCTGACTTTGAACTTGTGTTCCTCCTGCCTCAGCCTCGGGAGCCTCTGTGATTACAGCATGAGCCATGTGCCCAGCCTCTGTTTAGATAGAGTAAGAATATGGCTATTTTTTTTTTCTGATCCTATGTTTTTTAGTAGTCTATACTCACAGAGCAATTTTAAACAAGAAAGAACCACTACATGATTTGCTTGGTTAGGTATCTTCTGACGTAGACTCCCTTTGTATTCTGCTTTGCAGATTTATGATGGTACTTCTATTTCTGGGCTTAAGCATCTGAAGTTTTTTTCATTTCTATGCTTCAGTCCTTGTGTAAAGACTAGTTTATCACTGAGCCAAAAAAGCTGCAAAGCCACATTGGCTGACATTCTAATGCCCTGAAGGTTGAGGAATAGACAAAAGACAAGAAACAAGGATTTAGACTCTTCACTTTGTCTGCAAACTACAGTGGGTAGCTAAAAGCAGGATTAAGGACTTGGCCTCTCTGCCTCCGTTTGGCATCCATCTCCTTTACTCCAAGTCATCTTAGATTCCAGGATCAAGGGCTGATCTGATTAACATCTTGTGATGAGTTAAAGTCACCCCTCAGGCAATAACAACTATCTTATCCCAACATGGCCCTGACCCTGAGTGACCAATCCTGAGATAATGATGGACAGACCACACCTGATTAAGTTCCCCTGCCTTGGCAGCTGTGAAAAACCTCCAGCTATGCCAACTCCCAGCCCTTGCCCTCCCTCATTGCCTTTCTGTAAAACCTCAGTGGTTGTCAGCTCCTGGAAGACAGGGCTAAGGACGTGGGCCTCTTGTCTTCCTTGTGTGGCTTGCAAACTCCTTTCATACATTTCAAAAAAAAAAAGAAAGAAAGATATTGACCAACTATGCGCATGTATGAATATGTCACAGTGAATTCCTCTATTATATATATTTATAACACACCAATAAAAATTAATTTAAAAATAACAAAAAGGAAACTTTTAATTCCTACACCATCAGCAGTCATGGCCATGATCTTTGAGTAGACATAGGCTAAGTTCTTCTCCATTCCCTGTACATATTCATTCTCTCCATAGAACACATGTGTTGGACAGTTGGTTGGGTGAGTTGATGGATCATCCACTCTCAAAGGCTTATCAGTTTGAAAGATAACAGTTCTAGTCCTTACTCAGAAATGAGAATGTGGTACTGAGGCTGGCAGTTGACCAGAACTTATAGTCTTGTGAGCCCTTGCGCTCACCCCTCTCTCCGAAGCCCCGTAAAGCACTGAGTGAAAACTTCACAATGTATGACTTCCTAAATGTCCCTAGGACGGATGGTGGCAATAATCTGAAAATTCCTTCTCTGCCCATCATCTCCCTCTGGGTTCCTACCCACTCTTCCACCAGCATTTACTTATGTCTTCTTTAAATTGACTTTGGTGTGTTTTGTAGTTTTAATTGTGTAGGTCTTGGACATGCTTCTTTGAATACATTCTGGGATATGTTTTAAGCTACAGCAGATGACATGTTTCACTTTCTAAACATGGGAATTCAATTAATATTTGCACATTAATCTTGTATTCTGCTACCATGGTGAAGTCACTTAATGGAGTTAATAAGTGTTTGCTATTGTTGTTGCTATTTTGTAGGTTCCTTTGCATATTTTATACGTACAGTCTTGTCATCTGTGAATGCAACTTTATTTTCTCTCCTTCAATTTTCCAAATTTTTTCACTTTTCTATTGCCTAATTGCATTTTCATCACTTTGAAAATATCATTTGGGTAGGCATTATCTTCAGTAAGTCTGCTCACCACTGAGCCATATCCCCAGCCCTTTTTTATATTTTATTTAGAGACAGGATCTACCAAGTTGCTGAGGGCCTTGCTAAGTTGCTGAGGCTGACTTTGAACTTGCATTCCTCCTGCCTCAGCGTTCTGAGCCACTGGGGTTACAGGCATGCACCCCCATGCCCAACTTTGTTATCATTCTTATTCCCTCTAATGTTCTCTAGATTCCTTTAGGATTTTCTCTTCCATTTTTGAGTTTTTTACATTGATGAATGTAGGTATGTTTTTCTCCATATTTAATCCTGCCTAGGATGAAATTCATGTACTTGATGAATAATTTTTTCCATTACATTTGAGGGAAAAATGGCCATATTTTTCAACTGGTCTCTCTCTCTCTCTCTCTCTCTCTCTCTCTCTCTCTCTCTCTCTCTCTCTCTCTTCTGTTTTGGGGGCTCTAATTACACTATGTTAGACCATTTACCATTGTCCCATACATTACTGACACTGTACAGATTTTTTCCTATGAATTTTTCTGTTCATCTTCAAATGCACTGATCCCTTTTTCTGCAGTTTACATTCTACTGTTAGAGCAATCCAATTTATTCCTTCTTTCAGATATTGTATCTTCAGTTCTAAAATTTCATTCTTTAAAGTTCTTGTGAGTTCATTCTAACATGTGGATCGCTGTGGGTCTACTACTAATGAATTTTAAAGTAGCTTATTTTTTATCATAGAGTGGACATTGTGTATGAGAGACTGGAGGAGATGATGTTAGTCATCTTTTCAGTACCATAACAAAATACCTGAAATAATTGGCTTAAAGAGAGAAAATGCTTATTCTGGCTCACAGATTTAGAGGTTTCAGTCCATGGTCCGTTGGCCCATGCTTTTGAACCTGTGGCAAGGCAAAACCTCATGGCAGGGAGTCCATGCTGGAGCAAAGCTGCTCACCTCATAGCAACCAGGAAGCAAAAGAGAGAGGGCATGCATGGAGGGGCACTTAGCCAAAGCACTGCTGATGGTTAGGTTGATTTTTCTTTTCCTAGAGAGGCCAAGCTCTTTCCTACCTTTGGAAGCTGAGGTGAGGGAACAAGCATTCAGCATTTGCATCAAGTTTCTTTGTGATGAGGTCTCAGTTTTACTAAGAGTGAGATCACCTTGGCTAGCCTCATCACAGTCCATACACACCTGCAAGAGCAGCTAGGCAAACTCTTAGCTGAGATGACTGAGAATGTTGTCACTATTGGACTCAAAGTCTTTGAATTTGATGAAACAGGCTGGAAAGGAACAAAAGTGAAGCCAGATGGAAACTGATGCCCTGAGGGTGTGAGATTCTTGAAGAGGGTTTTTGGATGGTTTTATGTGTCTACATTCTGGAAGTTGTGATCAAACAGTGAGAGGTCTTGGTCTAACATTTCTGTGGTTTCAAAGTAATGCTATGTTGTGGAGGGAAAAAAGTATACTTATACCTTGCTGGTGGGGTTGCAAATTGGTGCAGCCACTCTGGAAGGCAATATGGAGATTCCTCAGAAAACTTGGAATGGACCCACCATTTGACCCAGTTATCCCACTCCTAGACACTGTACCCAAAGGTCTTAAATCAGCATACTACAGTGATGCAGCTACATCAATGTGCATAGCAGTTCAATTCACAATAGCTGGAACCAACCTAGATGCCCTTCAATAGATCAATGGATAAAGAAACTGTGATATATGTACACAATGGAATATTATTTAGCGATAAAGAAAAATAAAATTATGGCATGTTCAGATAAGTGGATGGAGTTGGAGAATATCATGCTAAGTGAGATAAGCCAATCCCAAAAAACCAAAGGCTGAATGATTTCTCTGGTAAGTGGATAATGATATATAATAGGGGGGTGGGGAGGCAAGAATGGAGGAAGGAAGGATTGTAATGAGGAAGATGAGGGGTATGGAGGGGGCAGGGGGAAGAAAGATAATAGAATGAGACAAACATCATTACCCTATGTACATGTATGATTACACAAACGGCATGACTCTACTTCGTGCACAACCAGAGAAACAAAAGTTGTACCCCATTTGTGTACAATGAATCTAAATTTAAAAAATAAAAATTAAAAAAAAGTAATGACAATGTTAAGGACCAGGTGTGACCATGGAGTGGAATGGAAGTGAAGTTGTTGGCATGAAGGAGAACCAGGCAGTGGGGGACTTGTCTAAAGTTTACTCAACTGACCCCAGGGGATCAGCTTGAAGTCTGCTAAGACATTTAAAACCAAGAGGAACAACAAGTTCAGCTCCTTTATCAAAACAGGCAGGCTATGTGAAAGTTTCTGGAAAGAAATACAAAAGGGTGTGATGGGTGATTAAAACAGGGCAGCCAGAGAGCCATGTTAAGAGAAACACGTCAACAGAAATATGGTGAATGAATCTCCAATTAAGTGAATGGAGCTGAATGATGTCTAGCCAAACATCTCCTAAGTGAGCAATGCCTTTTGGGAAGGCGCTAACAAATTAAATTGGACATTTTCTGTTCAGACATCTGCTGAACACGAACAACATTTCAATTAGTGTCGCACAAGAAAGATCATTCCTGTCAAAATAAGTGATTTTTCTGTAGCTTTCAGGGATGTGATGTTGAAGAAAAGAACAAACTGGGGACATGAATCCTGGGTATGTTTTTAGACACTGTGGCTTTGTATTCACTGGTGCCAGAGAGAAATGTAATTTAATGACATACATAATGTCATCAGCAAGGATAACACATCAACCTGGAGACGGAGGGTCAATGGTAAGCAGACTGAATTCCACGGGTGATGGTAGATAGTGAGCTGTGTTGTGTCATCCTGAGACGTCTGTGAATGGCTCCAGATCCTTGAAGAATCTATGTCTGTGTCTCTGCTTCTGTTTCCAGGTTGCCAGGGGTAGAAAGACGTGTATACCTTGTGGATTCTTGAGCCGGTCAGCTGAGGCCCCAGCCCATGAATGCCTCTACTGGACTCTGGTAGTTCCAATTCCCACTCACCATAGAGACTACACTCAAGCCTTGACACTGTCCTGTTTCAATTAGGATTTTATATATAACTGAAATCAAAATGGAGATTTGCTAAACACGCTAAAAGTTTATTTCTCAACCAGGTAAAAGAAAATCAGAGATTATCATTTCAAGTACACTAAAGAAATACTACAAAGGTTTTGTTTTTTTTTTTTGGAACCAGGGATTGAACTCAGGGACACTCAGCCACTGAGCCACATCCCCAGCCCTATTTTGTATTTTATTTAGAGACAGGGTCTCACTGAGTTGCTTAGGGCCTTGCTAAGTTGCTGAGGCTGGCTTTGAACTAGCGATCCTCCTGATTCAGCCTCCCGAGTTGCTTGGATTACAGGCGTGCACCACCACGCCCGGCAAGAAATACTACAAAGTTATTGGAACCTAAGTATCTTTTTGCTCTGTCATGCTCAGCAGATATCTTGTATCCTCAAGATCACCTCATGATCCAAAATGGCAGCTGGGTGCACCAGCCATCATGTCCACATTCTAGATAGCAGGAAGATAAAAGGAAAGAAGAGAAAAGGGGTACTCATCAAAACTGATTTACTTCCCCTTAGAAAGACTTCTTGGAAGTTCCTTGCAATACTTCTGTTGATATCTTACTGGTCACCTGTGGGATTGCCATCCATTTTTATGTAGTTCTTTACAGGAAGAGGTTAAGATGTTAAAACCCATGGTTCCCGTGTGGTTTCTCTTGTCTCTTTTCATATCAACCTGTGGAAATCATATACTCACTCAGCATTCTTCTATATGCTAAACTTAACCTAGACCGTGGAAATGACATAAGTAATTTCAAATCAAAATGGAGAGTTTTAGGAAACTGAGTCATAGCAACAGATCCAAGCCACATTCACTAGGTTGTACTTATTAGTAATGGAGTGGATATATTGGTCTGCATATGTTGGCATCTTTATTCATTCCACTCTTGATTCTTAGCTCAGAGGAAGAGTGATGTGGTTTAATGCCCCCTTAAAGACCAAGAGGCCCCAACCACTGCGACCATCTGTGCCAACTGCTCCCAAGACTCTCTGGGGAGATTCTTCTTTCAACTGTCTGTCTGACTGTTGACAGTCAGACAGACAGAGTCCCAAGACTCTCTGGGGAGATTCTTCTTTCAACTGTCTGTCTGACTGTTGACAGTCAATTCCTCACCAATTCCAAACTTCTCCTATATTATTTTTGTTTGGTTGGTTGGTTTTTAAATCTTCAACTTTAAGCATGATTTTTGAAGTTACAAAACATATGACTCAAGATCTTGAAGCTCAAAATTATTAAACATCAGAGAATGGCATACTCACTCAATGAAGATTACAAAATGGAGGAATCCCAAGGATAGAAAAATCTATCAAGTCGTTTTTCCCACATTCTTGGTCTTGGAAAATGGCACCAGTACCCACCAAATTTCAGGAAGAGGAAAATATGAATGGCAGAAGAGAGTTAGAACAGAACTCCTCGTGAAGAAGACAGCTTCTTATCCATTTAGACCCTCTGGCCATCCCAGGGCTGTTCCCAGGCCCTTCAAACAGTGCTGTGTTTTCAACTCAGGGTTCTCTAGACAGTTTCTCTCCCTTGCAAACAACACCTGATGTTCATTCATTCCTTATAGTTTCCATTATTTCCCAGGTTGCTCCTGAGTGTGTAACACTTAATGAAAGCACACGTTTTGTTTTTAATTTTTTTATTTTTAAATTTGTTCTAATAAGTCATATATGAAATGCATTTGAATGCATTTTGACACATTGTACACAAATGGAGCACATCTTTTCATTCCTCTGGCTGTATATAGATGGTGCAGAGTCACATCAGTAGTGTAATCATACATGTATATAGTATATATGTCTGTCTCATTCCACTGTCCTTCCCATCCCCACATCCCCACATCCCCTCTCCTCCCCTCAATCCCCTCCTCTCTGCACAATCCAAAGTTCCTTCATTCGTCCCTACCCTACTCACCCCCCGCATTATGGATCAGCGTCTGCTTATCAGAGAAAACATTTAACCTTTGGTTTTTTGGGTTTGGTTTATTTCACTTAGCATATATTCTCCAGTTCCATCCATTTACCTGAAAATGCCATAATTTCAATTTTCTTTAAGGCTGAGTAATATTCCACTGTGTATATGTACCACATTTTCTTTATCCAGTCATCTGTTGAAGGTCATCTAGATTGGTTCCATAGTTTAGTTATTGTGAATTGATCTACTATAAACATTGATGTGGCTGGATCACTGTAGTATGCTGATTTTAAGTCTTTTGGGTATAAACCAAGGAGTAACTGGGTCAGATGGTGGTTCCATTCCAAGTTTTCTGAGGAATCTCCATACTGCTTTCCACAGTGATTGTACCAATCTGCAGTCTAACCAGCAATATATGAATGTATCTTTTTCCCCACAACCTCTCCAACACATATCGTTGCTTATATTCTCAATAATTGCCATCCTAACTTGAGTGAGATGAAATCTTAGAGTAGTTTTGATTTGTATTTCTCTAATTGCTAGAGATGTTGAACATTTTTTCATATATTTGTTGATCGATCGTATTTCTTCTTCTGTGAAGTGTCTGTTTAGTTCCTTAGCTCATTTATTGATTGGGTTATTTTTTTTTTTTTTTGGTGTTAAGTTTTTCGAGTTCTTTGTATATCCTGGAGATTAATGCTCTATCTTAGGTGTGGAAAGCACATGTTTTTAAGTACAAAGTAACCTACACACACTCCCTTCATTTGCTTCCCCACCTCACTCCATGGTGATTGATAGAGTTCCTTCTCTGCTTCCTTTCCTCTCTTCTTCCTCCCATGTACCTGTCCATACTGCAGAAGTTGGAAAGCTTAAAACCTGCATTTCCAGACTTCATCACAGCTAAGGTGCAGATCCAAATTATGTCCCACCAAATAGATGTGCATGTACAAGATGTAGATGGTAGAAATGGAGCACAGGCCTTATCGCCTTCCCCTTTGTTTTCTCTTAGCTAATGTTATCTTGGAGACAGGAGTTTTTCGACAGCAGGGTTGCTGTGTATTCTCCACCTTGCTGGGGTAGAGAGGCTGTTGTCATAGAGGCAGTGGAAATGCGGGCCTCTTGATAAGACTTCTTGATCCTTGGAGGCAACATTCAGATAGTTCAATGCGGGCTCCTTGGCTGCAGGGTGTTGAGTTTTGTTCTGTGAGAAACACGCTCATGTGTCCAAGGCCAAAGAATGGAGCAGGAGACATGAGGAGCAGCAAAAATAGGGGCTTTACTTTAATGTCAGTCTTCCATGATCAGGTGGCTGGTGGTCAGGGACCCATAGTTCATATACAGTGTTTCATCCCCTAGAGCACAAGATTGGCTGAGCACCATCTTCCTGACCATCACCTAGGTTTTGCTGTCTCCTATAGAAATATACCTTTACTTGTCCCCACTTCCCTTTGTCTTCTTGGAGCAGGAAGTCCCCTGGGATTGAGTGCTTTTTGACACATGCAGAGTTTACCCTCTTGGTCAGGTGGGGGGCCCCTTCCTTCTCATCTTCTATTTGTCAAGAAACGGAACTTCTCATTCTGTTCTCCCCTCCAGATGCCCTTCTTACATCCCAAGTCATTTTACATTTAAAGCTAAATACTGTATTCTGAAAAGGGATCACCAGGATTGTCTATTTCTCACATGTTCCTACTCAAAATATCCAGGGGTGGCCCGAGACATGGTAACTCCCTCAGGGATGAGGAGTTGTTAGTCTGGGAGTGAAGATTTTTTTCCCCACCCTTGCATTATTTTTACTAACATCTCATTCCCTGCATGAGAATATGTTTGCATAAAATACCTGCAGTGTCTGTCTTTCCTGCACTGACCCCTAGCTGATGTACTATCCTACTTTCTACCCCTAGCACCTGTCATCAAACAGATGACATTATGGCCAAGCACCCAGAAATGCCCAAATCCTGCTCAGTTTATCTCCTGTTCCTGAGAAAACTGTCCACAAAAGGAAAAATAAGTAAGTACCATTTATTCCTAGTGTGCATAAGCTTACACATGACTGCAATGCTTTTGTAAAAGTCACAGTGGAGCCTGAGGCCCCTAAAGTCCATCTTATCACTCTGAGAGACTCATATAAGCAGGAAGAAAGTTGAGAGAATAAACCAACAGAGTCATTTAGAACCTGCTATTGCATCCAGTTGTGAGGAAGGAAAGAGGAAAGAGGCCTATGCATATGAAGACACAGTCAGCATGGCCCACCCGGCTGTGCTGGACTCTGACCACTCTGACTCCTCTCCCCATGGAGGGAACTAGGGAAGCAGGTGAGAGAAATGGGCGACCATGGGAAGAGGTCATGGGATACACAAGAAGGGGTTGGCAGGGCAGAGAAGAGGGACAGGACTATTGAATACCCCTCAGTGAATGCCACAATCTCTCTTCTGCCCCAATGTGAGTCCTGGGATATATAGTTACATTCTCGTCTGTCCCACTTGCCAATCTGAGACCTTCAAATCTGCACATATGTGTAGTAGGTAGGAGACTGTATGTGAAGGACAAGGAGGGAACAGTGATGGACAGCTGGCCTGTGTGGGCCAGTGGTGATAAGGCAGGAGGTGTGGATCCTTATCACCAAATGGGTGTGAATTTTTAAGATTAGTTGGCCTAATGAAAAAACTAATAGAGACACTATTAGAATACACTGATTTCCTAAGAGGAAGAGACTGAGAGCAGAAATCCTAAATGCATCTCTATTAGGCTGCTTGACCTAACCATTGGAAGGGAGCAGGTGACATGAAGTTTAAAGTTCCTTCTAAAGTCCCTTGACTCCACTCTGCACTCTGGAAGCACCTCAGAATTTCTGTAGCCTCCAGGACTTCTTAACTCAAAGAAATCATAAACACAAGCCTCTGCGCTGGTAAAAACTGCCTCCTTAAGCCCCCTCTGCCTCTTGCCATCCCCCCTCACCATGGTCTCTCCTCCTCCCATACCTCCCCAGCATGATCCATCCACCACAAGGCCCTTGACAGAGGCCAAACCAATGGAGTCACCCAACCTTGGACTTTTAGCCTCAGAACTGAATCAGGAAAGTGCTGGTATTGTGGCCAGTGATGTGACTTCAGTGCCAACATATAAACCACACAATATCCAAACCATAGGAAGCATGGAGAAATTAAGCCTCCTGAGCTATCATATTTGGATAACCTGAGCAGAGATGCTTTCATTACTCATTTGAAGAACCAGTCTCTGTTTTTGTCCAAGATGTACTTTGTTACTTTTACTTTGCAAGGGAATGGATCTTGTAAACCACATTTTTGCTGAAGACAATTTGAAGAAATTCCATGTTTCAAATCTTGGAAATGAACGCATGAGGTGTACCACTGCAGGAAACTGTGACTCGAGAATTGCCAGCCTTCGTTGTTGAGACTTACCAACTCATGGCCCATCAAGGCGAGTTGGTAAGTGTTGTTCCATTAATGATGAAGCCCTTGTATCACCACATTGATCTGTCAACATGTTCTGATGGCGACAGAACTTATATGATGGTGTATACACTCCTCAAGAGCAAGATGACAGCCCAGACTGGGTAGCAAGATAAAAACTTAATGAAGGAAGCACCCAAGCATGCCGCCTACTTATAATGCACGGAGATGTTATTTTCACAGTGTGAGATCATTATGGAAGTCGTCCTCTGTGCATTGCTCATCTCATCTTATTCCAGTTCCTGATATAAATGACAAAGAGGGAAGAAAGAAACATCATAAACAGAAGGACAGGTGGTGTCCCCAGACTCTTACAGCTTGTAATCAATGATTATAAGAGGTTACTGTGAAGTCTTGTCTGGAGAAATTGTGGAAATATCCAGACATGATGTTTGAACTCTTGATTTCAAGGTCTGAAGAAAACTCAATGGAAGCATCTGTGAATGCAGATTTGGTTGACACTGTTCCGGAATCTTCTGCACCTGCTGTTCTTGGTTACGTAGGGAACCATGGACTTCCACATGTGGAGGTGCTGCATGAAAACTGATGCAGGAAGAAACTTAAAGTCAAACATAAGGCTAAGACAACTTGGTGTTGCAAAAAAAAATGGGGGGTATTGTCAGGCAACTCTAAAGACCACACAATAGCTCTTGTGGAAGATTCGATTGTGAGGCAATACCATCCCACCCAGAATAAAACTGTTCAAGGCAGAAGAAATTAGAGAAACTTCACTACCAGTTGGGTATTCAGGCTTCATGGGAATGAAAATAAGCACAAGAGAAGATTTTGATATCAATAAACAAAAATCCGATCACCTTGCAGGGTACCAAGGAGCAAAACCGTGCTGTTTATCTGTTAGTAGTAGAAGTATTGGTTTCCTTTGTACAACAAGAAATAAACTTTAAAAAATGGAAAGTGAAAAAGCACAATAATACAACTTGAGAAACTGGAAATGGTCTGGGATGTTTTGAAAAGAAAAGCCACTGTGCAGCTGTCTCCCTGGAAACACCACCCTGCAGAATCGGAGCCGAAGCTGGTAGGAACAGATGTGTTCCTCTAAGGCATGAAGTTGGTCAAGAAGTTAAGTGATTACACCTGATCTGTTTATTCTTACTCTGTTGCTACAATATAAAATTCTGTATGCTAATAGTTACTTCCATAAGCTTTGAGATTTTTTTTTTCCTGAAAAAGGCACCAAAGTACTAAAGTTGAACCTTGCTAATTGTGTATAATACAAAGATATGTGGCATTCTTTTTGATTTTTGTTTCTTCCTGCCGTACTGGGGATTGAAGCCAGGAGCACTCTACCACTGAGCTACATCCCCAGCCTTTTTTATTTTATTTTGGGACAAAGTCTCACTAAGTTGCTCAGACTTGCCTCGAACTCGATCCTTCTGCCTCCACCTTCCAGGTAGCTGGGGTTAGAGGAGCTCCAAAGCCACCATGCCCAGCAGGATTCTTTTTGTTGTTGTTATGTAAACTGTGGCTAGTCTTTTTCACATGATCAAAGAAGGTTGGTGGCAAGTGGCATCTTTCAAGTGCATTCTTTAAAGGGTTTGCAAGAGGTTGGACCAAGATAGGAGATACGATGTAAACAGGACAGGTAAGTTAAATGTAACATTCCATGCAAAGTCCGAATTCATGTCCCCTAGGTGTCCAGCCTCTCCAGTTCTGATCCCTGTCTAATCTTAGACAACTCTTTAAAAAAAAAATCTTATCTCTTTGTGTCTCAGTTTCCTTACCTGTGGAATGGGATATTTATATTATCAAATAATCAATAGGGATGTGAATGTCATAGTTTTGGTGCTTAGAACCATAATGTCATCTCTCAATTTTAAGCTTTTAAAATTTTTTTTAAATTAGTGTGCAATTGAGATTCCACCACAATCCAGGGGGACACACAGTTTGCCAGAAATTTGCCATCTCTCTTTGAGATAAGAATGGTTATAAAAATAGCGGAAAAGTTTTTCCTACATTTTTCACAGGAATATTCACCCATAATATTTAGTGCCCTAACAGTATAAGCCTAGCAAGTAAACGAGTACATTGGAAATAAAAAAGCAAAATTTCAAAATCCAATACTCTTTACCCTTAATTTAATTAATTTTTATATTTTTCAAATGAAGTGCTTGATTGCTTGCAAGCATGTATACATGTATGTGCACATACAAATACATAGGGTTGAAATTAGTGGTAAAGTCAAAAGACCCCAAGGGTCAACTTTATTTTAGGATGAAGGAAACGACATTTTTTTGAAATGCTCATATCCAAATATTAACTCATAATCACACTTTTCTACTTCATTTTATTAGGATCTAATGAGTTTATCAGGTTTTGAAGCTTTTTCGTGTAACTGTGAGATTTTCAACATTATAAAGACCTGTCTACCAACCCCTGATCATGTACGATTTTTATAACATTAGTGTTTGCTTCTGCATTAGGTAGCCACAATGTAATGTACACAGTGTCCAGAGGCACTTAGAGCTTTGCTGTTTATTTTTTCACTTTTTTTTTTTTTTTTTTTTTTTGCGGTGCTAGGGATTGAACCCAGGGCCTTGTGCTTGCGAGGCAAACACTCTACCAACTGAGCTATATCCCCAGCCCCTTGCTGTTTACTAATAACTGAAATGGTTCGTCTTCATTGGGTGTACAGTGCCGTATATTGTATTGTGACAAGTCACGATAAAGTTGGTTGCTCCTGAAGAACTCGCAAGGACGGAGAGTGTAGCCCAGTGGTACAGCACTTACCTAACATATGTGAGGCCCTGGGTTGCACCCCCAGCACCAAAAGCCAAACAAAAGCATGATCCTGTGCTGCAGTGGCTCAGATAACCCTGAAGCAGGGACACAGGTGATCTGGCCTTGCAAAGTCCAGGGACTTTGCAGGAGTGTAGCCTTTTGTTTTAAATGTATCCTCAGGGCAGCATGGAAGGGGTGGATTTTTGAAATGCCCTTTGTTAAATTTGATACCTAAAAACAAGAGACTTAGGGAAAGTACTGAATCAAAGTCTCTCATTTAACTTTTGTATTTTCCATAGTTTTTATTTTGTTGAGATACTTTTACAAAGGTAAATTATACTGTGACAGTTCCGTATTCTGTAAGCTTCTTAATATTTCTCCATCACTGCCTTTCATTTCACAGGTTTCTGAAGTCTGAATTAAATTACTCTTTTTTAACCAATTTGGTTTCAAAAGTTGTTTAACTGCTTTAAATTTTCATAAGTGGAATATTACAAACCACAGAGAAAATGAAAAATGTATTTCTACAAGATCTTATTGTGAGCTAAACTGGGCCTACTTTTTGTGACCACTTTATGATCCCTTGGTGACAAACGTGTCATAAACAGGTTTTAAAAAAAGACACTTTCTGCTAATTCCCCTTATTTTTATTTGCACTAAAGGAAGAAAAAGACCTTTCTGAAAGCAAAGCTGCACTTCAAAATTTTTTAAAAATTCAAAAATGATCTATTATGAAAATAGGCAGAAGAAAGTAAGTTCATTGTGCAAAAAATAAAATTCCATTTTGCATTGTTGAAAGTATTGTTTACGTGGTTGGATGATCTAATCACGGATTCTTCAAATTACTGCCCAGTCCTTCCTTCGCAAGCTCTCTGGCAATGCTCAGGCAGGCCCCACTGCACCTGGCCTTCTTCAGTCTTTCTTCTCCATTTTTCCAGATTGGATAACTTTTATCTATCTTCAAGTTATCTGACTTTTTATTCTATAAAACTAAATCTGCTTTTAATCCCACCTAGTGAATTTTTTGTTTCCATTACTGTACTTTTAATCTCTAGATTTCCCTTTGCTTTTTTTATAATTTCTACTTATTGATTGAGATCCCCTATTTGCCAAAACATTTTATCATATTTTCTTTTATCCTTTACAAGTAAATTTTTTTTACTTGTTTGAACATATTTGTAATAGTTGCTTTGAAGTCTTCTCTGCCACATTCAACATCTGAGTCTACTTAGAGATGGTTTGTATTGATGGTGTTTTCCCTGAGTAACTCTCATACTTTCTGGTGTCTACATGTGTCATAATTACTTTTGGAACTGGACATTTATCAAAAAGTATTAAAATATATTGCAGTGCTGGATGCAGTGGCACACACTTGTAATTCCAGCCACTAGGGAGGCTGAGGTAGGAGGATCACAAGTACAAGGCCAGCCTCAGCAAGTTATCAAGGCCCTAGGTAACTTAGTGAGACTCTGTCTCAAAAATAAAAAATAAAAATGGCTGTGGATGTAGCTCAGTGGTGAAGCATCTGGGTCAATCCCCAGTACCAAACAACAACAACAACAACAAAAACCCCACTAAAATATATTATATATTGCAGTAACTCTGCATTCTGATTTATTTTTCTGAAATATTGTTGTTTTACTTGGTTTAGTTAACTTGCCTGTACTTAATCTGTAGAATCTATCTCCTATGCAGTATATAACCACTGTTGTCTGTGCTTAGTATTTTTTAATTCTTATTTCTATTTTTTTAATCTAGTTTTCAGGGGGTGAGAAGCCAGTGATTGATCAGAAGATGCTCAAACCTTCAGCCAGCAAGACTTCCACCGATCCTGATGGACCTGAATGTGGATTGACTTTTGTGCAAAGATTTCGGGTACATTTCAAGGGTTCTCTGGATTTCTCTTTCTACTAGGTCCCAGTGGGACTTCTTGTGCATGCATGTCCTCTCAGTCAGACAGTAATGAGTGGGGAGCTTATCTAATGCCCAAGGTCTCCCTGTTGGATTTCTGGCCCTAAACCAAGATCAGCAAGGCTGAGGGCTCTTTCTATGTATTCCTGAGATTTCTAATTTTAGTGACAGTGCTCTCCACTCCAAATCAAGTCAAATCTCCCTGGCAGCCAAACTACTGGTTTCCACAGCAGCCCCACCCTGGTAACACTATTGTGCCCACAGATCTGGGGCAGGGTCCAAGCTAGTCCTAAGCAAGAACGCCACAGACTCCCATTGTTCTTGCCCGAAGTTCAGCAGTATTTCATGATAAATGTTTCTCAATTTGTTGTTTGTTCCAGAACCCTGAAATGGTTGTTTTGGACAATTTTTTTCCAATTGTTTCTGGGAGAGATGTGTCTACTTCTTCACCCTGCATTATTGGAAGTCCTGCCTCCAATTCCACTTTAATGAGGTTTGGGTTTCTCAGGAGTAAAATTAGGCCTCTTTCTTTTTAGTCCTATGCTGTTTCCATTGATCCAAGGCTTCCGAAGGCTTATGAGGAACTAGAGGCATATTAAAAGATGACAAGGATGTATCACTGAAGGTTTGGATATGAGCAACCTCTCTTGACTATGACCAGCTGAAGCATTTTGGAAGAATCTGGGGCAGCTCAGAGACAAGAACACCACTGGTACAAATTTTAAAAGATGGTCTTGCCTCAAATGTAAATTTTAAAAGATGCTCTTTCTTCCAATAAAAGATTATTCAGTCAGTATTGTATTGTAAAACTAAACACCACATAGGTCACTCAAGAAAAATAGAAACCTGGAAGGTAGCCATCTCATCTATTAAAGAAGGTGAGGAGAGGAGCTGGGGATATAGCTCAGTTGGTAGAGTGCCTGTCTCGCAAGCACAAGGCCCTGGGTTCAATC
>JAJEJO010053327.1:0-48634 GCA_020662805.1 Glaucomys volans | reverse complement strand
GAAAGGACTGAATGAAAAACAGGAATGGCAAGAGAATGCCAGTTTCGATTCCATAAATTGAACTCTCACTCTTTAAATGTGTAGCCCAAATACATGTGTCCTACCCAGAATAAAGTAAACTAAGCCAGGCATGGTGGTACACACCTGTAATCCCAGAGGCTCGAGAAGCTGAGGCAGGAGGATCTCAAGTTCAAAGCCAGCCTCAGCAATGGTGAGGTGCTAAGCAACACAGTGAGACCCTGTCTCTAAATAAAATACATATAGGGCTGGGAATGTGGCTAAGTGGTAGAGTGCCCCTGAGTTCAACCCCAGATACAAAAAAAAAAAAAAAAAATCCTTTCTAGTTAATCTAATTCTACCTGTATAACAGGTCTTTCACTTCTATTTTACTGAAAAAATAATCAAGTTCAAAGGATCCTGGAAAATATGTCCATGAAAGACTGACAGAGGTAGCACCAGGGAGCAGCGTTCAAATTGTGGATTTCTGCTGGTGCACTTATTGTATAAGGTCGCTAAGTATTTACCTGCCACAGTCATCTCCCCTGCTGGACTCTGAATTCCTTGAGGACAAGGATTGTGTCCTATAAAGTTCTGCATGCCCAGCGCCAGACACTGTGGGTTACATAGCAGTGATGAATGTGCTTATGATTAAATTCAGAATCTAAAGCTTCCCGGTAAGGCTAGTAATTCCTCTGAAGGTGGCTCTCACAGGCTCGAGTCAGCCTAGGGTGTGGCCCAGTGGTTTTTAAAAAAACTTCTAATATCTTTAATGTTTTCCACTAAATTGGGCTTTATAGCTTTTTCTCTTAGTTGTGAGCATTTATGTGGTTAAGTTGTTCAATGACAAATCACACATAATATATCATGTTAGTTCAGAATAATCCAGCGATTTTATCATAGAAATTACATTACATGATTCTATTAAGAAAAAGACCCCTTTTCCTAAGACAGTCATATATTCCAATTAAAAAAATATTTTAGGGCATGAATTGAACAAAATAAGCATTTCACAGAACAAATCCAAAATTAGAGAAAGATTAACTGTGTTCTAAAGTGAGATGAACAAAAATAATTTATCAATTATACTGTTTCAAGGGAGTGGACGAGAGTCTGAAAATGTATTTTTAAAATTCCATTACCATGAAAACTCATCTGGGGACATTTATTTACAGGGAAATGAAGTAGAAGCAGAAGGCTGCTTGTCAAATAGGAAGCCTGCCAGCCCCAAAGCTAGAGCCATTTGGGAGACAGTTCCCAGAAATTAATTAAGAGGGCACACCGAAATCAACCAGACGTGGGTCGAAATCCAGGGCTTAGCATAAAATAGCTACATGATCTTGATAGAATTACAAGCTCTGTACCTTTTATGCAGGAACCAGTCACCTGTGGGGGAAGCCTAGTTAACCAGTGGATTCTTCAAGTATCAACTGCTGTCTTACTGTCTGTAAAGTTTGGAGTTAATTGAAACTATGAATTGTCCCCCTAGAACATGTGTCTGGCTCTCTAACAAATCTGAGGAAAAAGGCATGTGACAGTGACGGGGCATGGCTCTGTGTCCACCAAGGAGGGACATCAACTAAGTGATAGAGGGGCACAAAGGGGAAATTACTCCCGGTTCCATCAAGGCAGGGTCCTCAGGTTCGTGTGTCAGCCTGCAATAAGCAGTTATGTTGTCATAATGAAGAGCAGGGACTTTTCAGTCACCCTGGATTCTCACCCTCACTCTACCACTCAGTACCTAGCTTTGTGACTTAGGAAAAATAACCTGTCTGCCCTGAGGTTCAGCTACATCATTTTCAAAAACTGCATAACAATGCCCATCTCATTGGATAGCCGTCAGAATTAAGTGTGGTCTGTGTGGTGTGTTTATCACAAGGCTTGACACCTAGTAAGTGCTCAGTTTGCTCTTAGGAGTAAAAGCAGTTTTCATATGAATAGTGCAGTCATGGTTTCCAGGTTGGTCCAGGAATGAAATACCTCTCCCAGCATGATTAAGAGTTGGAATAAATAAATAAATAAATAAATAAATAAATAAATAAATAAATAAGAATCATGGTTCTATATGGACAGGGTTATCAGGGAAGACGGGGAGGGCAGCAAAGACAAAGGTACAGACACAAAAACAAGGTGTGTGTGTGAGACCAACAACAGGGTAATAAGAAATGGGACAAATAATCAGCTTTTACCTAGCAACCAGGTTGGGCCAAACCTAGTAGCAGGCAGGCTGAGCCGATGGCAGAGAACTCTGGCAAAGGCAGACAGACAGTCAACTCTTCAACACAGAACCTGAAGTGCAGGAACTCTTGATGTGTCCAGAGAGCACGTACTCAGCAGCATCTTCCACCAACTAAACAAAAAAAATGCTTCCAGGCAATACTTGTCACAAAGCCCACAAAACAGAATGCAGCATCTCTCTTACTGACGGGGAATTTGCCATCTCTCCATTCAGATTCTCTTTACTCTTGTTTTACAAACAATTTTAACTAACATTTGTGTTTGGTTTTCTAGCCCATGACAGATTTTGGATGAAAGAGGAAATTGGTGGTGGGAATCCTGTCAAAAAGGGAGACATTACAAAATTATTTAAAAAATAGAAACAAGTTTTTCAAAGCATAGCAGCATTGTACAATTTTATGCAAGAGCAAATTGCCCTGGAAGCCTCATAAATCAAGAAAGGACATTTTAGTGCCGGATCTTCATAATGATAATTTTCAATCTCCTCATCTTAGTAAAACGATCACCAACCCCTCCAGTGAATCAAGCTCCCCAAACCAGAATTCACTGTCTCTGCCTCATACCACATAGCCAACCCACTGGCAAATCTTATCAGTCATGAATGTGACATATGCTCTGGATTCATCTGTACCCTCTTCCTTACCTCCATCATGACCACCAAGTTCAGCCACCACAGCCTCCTGCCTGGATCTTAGCAATGGCCTCTAACCAGACTCCACAGCCATCCTTCATCTCACAGATGCCAAAGTGAGCTTTGCAATGCAAACATTGTTATATGTCAGCTCCCTGATATGAACTTTTAGCCTTTATTTTTTCTTTTGTCAATAGACCTTTATTTAATTAATTAATTTATTTATTTGGGCAAGTGCTCTACCACTGAGCTACAACCCCAAACCCTAAACTTTTAGCCTTCTATCACCTTAAAAGGAGAATAAAAACTCAGAATTCCCTGTGAGATTCCACCCCTGTGCCCCACCCTCCAGCCACACACTCCTTCTTTCCTTCACTCTGTTGCTTAAATATGTTGACACCTCACCCACCTGAGACCCTGCACTTCTCTCCTCCTGGAGCGCTCTCCCCAGGCCTGCACGGACACCACTTCAAACGGCACGTCTGCCTGTCTCCAATCACTCAGTCCAAAGTCACACCCCGTCATTATTTTAAATTTCAACTCATACATTATTGGACATTTTTTTTTCTGTTTTAAAAATAAACAAAAACAAAACAGCACTTTGACAAAAGACAAAAACTTAAATCATTTCAGTAGTTTTGGGTTCAAATAATTCAATGGGACAACTGTGCTTTCTCCTCCAGGCATACCTTACAGCCAAACTCAAGCAGAAGCGCCCCACCCCCAGAGGCCCCATTTTGCACAAGTGGGGAATACCAGAGAGAATTCAGCAAGGTGGCTCCCTCTTCCCTTAACCCTTCCCAGTTCAGTGCACCGTAGGGAGGGGAAATCCCACCCTAGCCCAATCTACTGAGTCACCAGCTGTGGGAATCCTGCAATGGTTCCATCAGACCTGAGCTCACAGACACTGCTGGGGTGGAAGAGGTGGAATCACAGCAGCCTCAGCAACCTTGAAGCCTCCATGTTGAATCTTCCCAACTGGGCCCCGCAAGGGTAAAGATGTCCGTTTCCCTGCAGCACAGAAAAGGCCCGCGGGAAGCCCAACAACAAGCCTAGGAAACTGGCCCATCCACAGAGGGCAAAACTCCTTTCTGTAAGTAATCTATTCCCAAGCCCACTGCAAGGGATGGGCCAAGTCACTCAGGAGAGGTAGGGGAGCCTCCCTGAGGGTGTCAGGGATCTTCTTAGAAAGGACAGAGCATGTCCCCCCACCAGGCCCAAGTCAGTCAACACCCAGGAGCCCCTGCCCCTCATGCCCAACCTGGCAATTTCAGGACATTACAGGCCAGGGCTCCTGGCCTATCTTTTGACCCAGTAACAAAGTTATTCAGAACAAAAATATGTTGGCTAATAAAAATCTAGAATTACTGTTTCTTAAAATATATAAAGATGGGGTGTATGGCTGCTGGACACTATCATCAATGAAACAGCAAAATAACAAAGAGGGGAGAGGGAAGAGATGCAGACCAAATGTGATCTGTTTCACAGGGAAGTTCAGGAGGGCCCTTGCCGCTGCACTAACTGGACATATTTATAGGGTATAGTTAATGATTGAATCAGGATAATCAGCTTATCTATTGCCTCAAACATTGATCATTTCTTTGGGCTATGAGCATTCAGAATTCTTTCTTCAAGTCATTTTGAAATATGCAATAAATTATCATTAACTATAGTCACCCAGTTTTGCTATCAAACACTAGAACTCATATCTCCTATTCAACTGTATTTTGTACTCAATCATCACCAATTTCTGTCCACCCTCCGTTCCCTTCCCACATTCTGGTAATCACTATTCTACTTTCTGTTTACATGAAATCAGTTCACTTGGCTTCTACATGTGAGTGAAAACGTGTGGAATTTGTCTTTCTGTATCTAACTTATTTCACTTAACATAACGACCTCCAGGTTCATCCGTATTGCCACAAATGACAAGACTCCATTCTTTTTATGGCTGAGTAATATTCCATGAGGTGTATATATGCCATACTTTCTTTATCCATTTTCCTGTTGATGGATACTTCAGTTGTTTCCATCTCCAGGCTGTTGCTAATAGTGCTGCCATGAACATGGGAGGACAGAGGTCTCTTCAGTGGTCATTCTATTACTTCTCATAGAATGTCAGATTTTTTTTTTACATAACATTTAACACTACCAGATATTTCTTGTTTATTTCAATGATTGTGTTTTCTCCCCACACTACAATGTGATCTGGTCTTTCTCATGCTCCCTTATTTCCCCTGTACTCCCAACACCTAGAATAGGACTAGGTGCCTAATAAATGGTTACTACACATGAATATCAAGGAATAAACCTGTCCCTCAGATTTTTTTCAAAAGGAACAATCTATAGTCCTCAGACACAATTACTGTATACCTACAAGTCACTCGCAGCCCCTCAGCACTTCTCAGGTCCTGCCAGGGACCAATCAGCTCTACTGTGGCCAATAAAAAGAGCTGAGGGGACATATACACAATGGAATATTACTCAGCCTTAAAGAAGAATGAAATTATGGCATTTACAGGTAAATGGATGGAACTGGAAAAGATCATGCTGAGTGAAATAAGCCAATCTCAAATAACCAAATGCCAAATGTTTTTTCTGATAAGTGGATGCTGATCTATAATGGGGGTGAGTGAATGAAGTGGAGGGGAATGAAGGAACCTTGAATTGTACAGAGGAGAGTGAAGGGATGGGTGGGGCATGTGGGGATAGGAAGCACAGTAGATTGAGACAGACATACATGTATGAAAAAAATTGAATAAAAAATAGAAAAAAGCTGAGGTGTTTTTTGCAAAGGAAGGACACTAATGGAGAAGGTATTTTAGAGATGTGGATCTGCACAGGCAAGAGCCAGTGTGGCCAGCTAGATTTCCATTTTATCTGTCCAAGTGTGAAGTAATGGAGTCTGAACTGGTGGCAGAAAAAGGAAGGAACAGACACAATGATCTTTCTGGTGGAAGAAACAACAGTGTTGGAGACTGATTCGATTTGTGGAAGGAACTACGAGGTAGAAACCTGAAGCTCAAAATCTTGAAATGATCTTCTCCCTCTTATACAAAGTCCAATATATACAAGCTGCTTGATTTAATAAAGAAATATGGATTCACAAATTGATACAGCAAAATTTTCCTTTTGATTTATCTGACATAATTATGAAAACAATGCTTTTTGCAAAAAGCCTAGAAAGATTTATTTTATACCAATAAACGTGTCAATTAAAAATGGTTCAGTCATCATAGCTGTGTACTGTACACATGTAATTATTTTGAGTGGTCTCAACTAAAAGTGGAAGTTGGGTCTTTTTAACATTTTGATGATTTAACGCTTTGAATTTTCCTTGATGTGGTGCATTATATTTTTATTGCTGCTGTAGTGAATCACCGCAAACTTGGCCACTTAAACACAGTTCTTCAGGTGAGAAGTCTGGCCCAGGTCTCACTGGGATGGAGCCAAGATGTAGGCAGGGCCACTTTCCTTGCAGGAGCCTGGAGGGGAGAGGCCATTTCCTGGCTTTTTTCAGCATCTATGCAACATACATTCCATGGCTTTCTCCAACCCCAAAGCCAGCAGCTTCACATCTCTCTCACCCTCTAAGGGCCCTCAGAATCACAGTGAGACTGAGCCCACCCAGAGGATCCTGGACAGTCCCCTATCTCAGCATCCCCAATTCAATCAACCCTGCCCACTCCCTTGGCCACACAAGGTAACGTATTCACAGATCCTAGTCACTGGGGCAAGAGCATCTTTGGAAAGTCATTATTCTGCTATATGTGATATTATATAGCTATTATTATTATCTTTAATAATGTCTTTTTAATGAGCCCATTGCTATGTTCTATATCTGGATTCTCCTAGCAGCTGCTCACAGTTGTAAAAGAGACAAAACAAAAACTTGTTCAATTTTATTTCCGATTTTTTAGAAAATTCGTTTGTTTCATTATATATACCCCCTACCTTGTCCTAGGCAACAGTTATGGAAGTTTGAAGCTCCTAAAAAATATGGATTTTTAAGGATGATGTGTCAGGTACAGAATGGCAGCCTCCTCTCTCCCTACCCTTTCACCAGGACATCCTGCGATGGCAGAACCCCACAGTTCAGAACACAGGCTCTGGGGCCAGTCTGGTTGTAAGAACTGTACTCATGCCTGTCTTTGTCATCTAGTACCTGTGTCTTTGAACACATTACCTAATTCTCTGTGACTTAGCTTCCTTATCCATAAAATGGGAGTTCATTTATTCAATCAATATTTATTGAGCACTTATTATGTGAAAGCATAATTCTAGGCACTGGGGATTCAGCCCGGAAAGACAAGTACCGATGGTTCCCAACTTATGATGGTTCGGTTTAGCCATATTTTGACTTCACGACGGTGTGAAAGTAATATGTATTTAGTAGAAAATGTACTTGGTGTCCAGTTTTAAATTTTTATGTTTTTCCAAGCCAGGAATATGTGATGTGACACTCTCTTATGATGCTGGGCAGTGAGCCACAGCTCCCCGTCAGCCATGCCATCATGAGGGGAAACGACTGATACTATAGAGCTCTGTGTGGCTAAGCTATGACGTTGGTAGGTTAGGTGTATTAAATGAGTTTTCAAGTTATGATATTTTCACCTTATAATGGGTTTGGGGACATAACCCCACAGTAAGTCAGGGAGCACATGTGCTCTATGTTAAGACACTTTCTACCCTCAACCTCAACTTCACATCTGCCCCAACCTCAGCCCCACAACTCTCTGGACTTTCCATGACCCAACAATGGAATGGGTGATGCCCAGTAGAACAGAAGCTCTCCAGAAACTTGTCACAGTGCCCCTGCCGGCATCTGTGGGCGGCACAAGAGCGAGTACTCAGTGTGCTTAATATGATCCCTGGATACAGCAGTGAAAGGAAACAAAATCCATCTCGGACCTGGATGGTGAAACAAAGAAAGAACAATAAACAGGGTTATAAGGGTCATGAAGAGGAATCGAGCAGAGAAAATAGAGTGTGACAACTTTAAGTAAAGTGGGCAGGGAAGGACCGCTGAGAAGGAAGCATTGGAGGAGAGACCTCGAAAAGGAGAGGGAGTGAGTCCTGTGGGCATCCTGAGTGGGGAGCAGGTCGGGTCTGGTCTGGTAACCCCAGGGAGCCATAAGTGAACCTGGAATGGAGGAAAATGACAGAACCTGCTTCTAGGACAGTGGTGAGGGTTGAATCAATTACCTTTGATTAGTTCATTGAATGGCTGTGACCTCACCCCTTAAAGCAAGTCTAGCATGAGGTGAATTTAAAATAACCCCTCAAACTTTTAATCCAGGAATATGCCCCCTTGAACAAAGTTCACATGTTTCCTCCTCCCTAGAGTTAAATTTCGTCACTCAAACCATGTGGGAGTGCTCCAATACTCCATGGTTGTCATGTGGCCCTGAAGAGACTTCTCTCTGAATAAGCCAGCACCTTAGAACACATCCATGGAGATATCCAGAAGTAACAGGGTCCTCTTGTACCCCAGGATGCTGCAGTGTCCTGCATGCCCTTCCTATAAGAGAAGATTCTAGGGTATTCAGCAATTCCAAGCTTGAGTCCAAATCTTTAATAATCACTTTACATGTAATGCCTTGGAGATTCCCAATAAAGTAACATCTTCTACCACCTGAAGGGCGCCCTTCTCTTCTCTTCTCCCCCTGAACACCCTGCTGGCCACTCTGTATTTGCCCGGGACTATACAGGTCTCCTCTGGGATTTTCTAGCAGTTACTCAGCAGAGTTCCTGGTATTCCCCCAATTGGGTAGTTACTTCTTTATGATAAGGATGGTGGCCTGTATCTCAGTGACTAAGGGACTCAACTCTAGGGAAATGATTGGTCTATGATGCAGATACTCAGTGCTCAAAGGGCTGTAAAATCCCAGTTGAACCTTCTCCCCCACAAGACACACACACACAAAGTAACCAGTAGGTCCTACCCCACAAACATGGTCAAATGGACTGTTTTTGTTTGTTTGTTTGTTTGTTTTTGTTTTTGTTTTGCAAAGCTGGGGATGTTTGTAATTTTAACCCCTTGTCTTCCAAAATTCCAGGAGTTCAATGGTCAGCTTCCCTCAAAATCAGTTTTCCCAAGTAGCAGCCTTGCCCAACTGATGAAAGTGTGATGCCCCAGACCCAGATTAATGAGTGCCTATTTGTCATAAATGAAACTTCTAAACAGACCACTCAGAAAAGCAGCACAGCACAGGAGAGACAGGCCTCTCTTGATAACACATATATCCACACTGTGCAGATTAAAAAGCAAATGCTGAAGACAAAATCAGATAATGCAGTGTGAGCTGTTGGTGTCTGACATTTTTATTTGATCTGTCTAAACATCACACTATATCTCATTAATTTCCTCTGTCTGATTTGGGTGAGCCCTGGAAGACTCGAATAATTGAGATGTACAGACAGGAACACAAATAGCGTAACTGCTCTTTGAATATATTGGTTACTTTCAGCTTTCAGAAAGATATTGCGATACAGAAACTCCATTGTGTTCTCAGTTAAAAATGTTCAAGAGCGACTTGCCAGCAAATAGTTGTCCTAAGGTCAGGCCAGGGCAAGAGCACAGTGTGGATGCTGTGGGCGAGCACTGCACAAAGTCCAAAGAAATCACCTGTTTCCTTCCCTGTGCTGAAAAGAAATGATGGTAGGACACATGGTTCACTCTTAATGGTGCATGACAGTGTAGAGGCATGTGATTTAAGTTTCATGATTTAAATAAGCTAAAACAAACACATTCTGCTCACCGGTATTGTTAAATAGTTTGTGAAACAACACTTTGAGAAGAAGCCGCTCCCTGGTCAACAATATCCGTGACAATCTTAATCTGCAGATCAGTTGTCACAGGCCTTTCAGTCTGGAGCTTATTGAAAAATCTCAATTTCCTCTCAAAGGGAGAACTCATTAGGAGTCAGCACACTCGGTCTCTGAACCGTGTACACCTAAGCCAGGGATAATGAACAGATTTTCATCTAAAGGGCCAACTCTGATAGATACAGGATTCCGCATCAACATTTGGCTAACAACCGAGGGTAGCATCTGTGTGGGCACAAGTCGGGCACCAGTGACCAACGAAATTTTCTGACTCACCTTGGTATTACCAATGCCTTGAACAGTACACAGCTCATGGAAAGCATTCAGCATAAAAGCTCATTGAACAAATAAGCGAGCAAATTAAATGAACTATAATCTCTGTCATTTTTGAAAAAGTGTAAAGTTGTAGAAAACACACAAAAAAACTACATGAGTCAGGTATAGTGTCACACACCTATAATCCCAGCAACTTGGGAGGCTGAGGCAGGAGGATGGTGAGTTCAAGGCCAGCCTCAGTCACTTACTGAGACCTTGCCTCAAAATTAAAAAAAAAAAAAAAAAAAAAAAAAAAACATCTGGGAATGTAGCTCAGTGGTAAAGCACTGGTACAATTCCTGGTACCAAAATAAAAAACTAGAAGACATTAGCTCCAGGGCTAGCAACTACCTTGTTAGCTCTTACTGCCTCTGAATCTCAATTTCACCTTCTATAAAATGTATGCATCAATGTCTGATTAGTCAGCAGTTGAAAAAAATGCACTATACTGAAAATAACACAGCACCATATATTTTTCTACAGCTAGATCCATCAATTCACCACTTTGCCATCCGCTTCTCAGAATGAACCTCCCTCTTGCAGCCTGTCCGACCCTCAGGACCTTCCTAGAGATGTGCATTTTTCAGGTGCAGCCAGCCCCCTCCTGCAAACCAGCCTCAGAAAGATAGAGAAAGACAAACAATCAGAATATTGGAAAATGTAGTTTGCAGTGAATAGTCTCATCCTGATGAAATTGTTAACTCCTGGGCAAAATTACAAGGTGAACTTTACAATAACATAATAAAAGGAGAACATGAAAAATCTAAGTGCTACACAGTGACATTTAGATACAAAAGAAGAGGTCTCCAGAGGTATCTCCTTGACAACCAAAGGCAGAGTGGAGGGAGCATGACCTTCCATAGCCTATTTCTGTTGAAACAAACTATCACTTCATTACATCCGTTCTAAGTGGGGGGCTCTCTGGACTCCACACATGTAAAAAAAATTATTCATTAGGGTAGGTTTCCTGCTCAGTGTAAGTGATTCAGAAATGAAAATTCCATGAACATTAGAGAATTTTATTCAAACTATTTAAGGCAACATTCCAGCGCTTCAAAGATCAGGACCCATCTATTCCTCATTCCCTTTCCTTTTTGCAGATCTCACCAAAGACTTGGCCTCCACTTAGAGTGAAATCCCAGATCCTGGTAATGCTAACCAGGCCTGGGTGTCTGGGCCCTGTGTCTGTCCTGGTTGCATGGGCTACTGCTTGCCCCACTCCACTCTGCGGAGCTGTGGACATAAATGCCTTGGACTTGCCATGCATGCTCCCATTCTAGAACTTTGCATTCACTGTCTCCTTTCCCTGGAGCACTTCTACCTAGAGATTCATAAGAACCTGTCCTCCACTTCCTTCAGATCCCTTTAGACTTGTTTCATCAAACAGGACTTCCCACGCTATTCTGAGTTTACAGCCTCCACACCAACACTCCATTCTTTAAACTTTTTAATGTTTTTCTTCTGGCATGTTTCTCACAGGTGTGTGCATACACACATTTAAACATTTTTTTACTTGCTTATGGTTTATCTCCCCTCAATAAAATGTAAGCCCTGAAGTAGGCATATTGTTTCGACTGCCTAGGATGGTGTCTGGTGTGCACTCCATAAAACTGTGTGGGATGGATGAATAAAGCCTTCGGCCCAACCCACCTTCCCACCAAATCCAACCCTTCTCCCTGCATCCAACCTCATGCACCCTGCCACATTATTCCCCTCCTGTTGTTCCCCCACCTAGTCCAGTTGTCCCCTTGTGTTCCTGGGTACGGGGGGCGGATTTCTGTCTGCCACACCCAAGGGCTGAACTGACTGGAAGAAAGGACAAATTGAAAAGGTAAAATCTACCAGAAAAAGAGTTCATAGCAGAAAGCAGTTGTGGCAGGGAACCCATGGAGAAATGGAAGGGTAATTTAGTCTAAAGAAGAAGAAGGGACAGACTGAGAGAGAAAATATGACACTATCCTCTCTAAATCTCAGCCTGAGACCTGTGTTTGAGGGTCTCCTTGGTGGCCATGGTCCACAACGCAGTCCTTCCTCCTCCCTTTTCTCCCCACTTTCCATTGATCACAATCTTATTTCAGGATCAATTTAAATGCCCCCTTCCCAGCCTCCGTCATCTGCCCTTCGGAGTCCATGGCCCTCTGTAGCCTTGGCTGGGGTCCAGTCAGCATTTGTGCAGTGCTACTGTGTCAGAAAGGGGTTTGTGGGCTTTTTTACTTATTTCATTTTCTCCAACTAGATAGTAAACTCCTTGGGAACAAAAGACATGTAGACTTTCAAGCTGTTTGAATACTGACTGATTCTCACTACCATATTTCATTAGAGTAAAGCTAACACAATATAGCATTATTTATATGCCTCTAAAACCAGAAAAATACTGCCAATTAACTGTGGGATGCCACCAATTGTAACATGTATGGATTTCAAAGATCTGAGAATATGAAAAGGGTGCATCTAGGAATTGATGGAATGTGGGAGGCGCGTGGCCTTAGACAAGAGGCCCAGGTTCTTGGAATTTCAGACTTCTCATTTGTGAAATGAAAACCATACTTTTCCAATCATCTGACAAATATTTATTGAGTGCTTTGATGTTGAGATTTAGATTCCTTTTTGTTCTTCAGGTTGAAAAGAGCAGGAACTGGCCTTGATTAATTTGAGCAAAAGGGAATTTACTGGAAGGGGTTCAGAGAAGTAAAAAGAGGCTGGGGGTGGGAAGGCTCAGCAATAAACCCGAGGAGTACTCAGGAATGGCACAGCCTCTCACCAGGAGGGGCTGCTCAGGACAGTGATGCTGGCACTTTGCCTGTCCTCTGGACCTTGGGTAACTTCTGAGTCTCGGCTGTATGGAATTTGCCCCTTGGGTGTAGGAGTCCAGGGCTGCAATATCTTCCCCTTTGGGCTCCCATAACACTGAATTTGCCATCCCATCAAAACCATGCTTAAGAGAAGAGAGGTAATTCCATGGAGAGATTTGGAAGGTAAGGAAGGCAGCGGGGGAATGGGTGCCATGTAGCCCCCCAGAAACAAACAAACAAACAAAAACAAAAAAAAGATAAATTCCACATCTTCCTAATATGTGCCAGGCATAATGCCCCCAAACAGTCCTGGTCCCTGCTCTCAAACAGTGACCAGTGAAGAAGGCAGATGGAAAAACCAGACTGTTATGGGAGAGAATGACTGGGAGACATAATAAGTAAATCCAATGGCTAATTTAATGGCCATGAAAAGTCTTCATTTTACACGAACCATCAGCAGTTTTTGACCCACTAGATCACAGTCTCTCTGTAAAACACCATCTTCACATAATTTAGAGGAAATCATCCTCGTGGCTTTCCTCCTCCACTGGCTGGTCCTTCTCCTTTGCTAGACTCTCCCTCTTTATCACTCTTAAGTGCTGCTCTGTCTACACTCACTCCTTTGATGAATCTATCAAATCTCAAGGTTTTAAAAAAATATCTGTACACTCAAGACTGCCAAATGTATTTATTCAGCCAGAATAAATCTTCAGACTTATCCAACTGAAGTCTCAATATCTCCATTGAGATTTCTAATTCGAGGTTCAAATTTATCCTGTCTAAATCTAATTCCTTGCCTTATGTCAGCCAAGCCTACTGTACCATAGTCGTCTCAATTCAGGAAACAGCAGCTCCATCTTGCCAGGAACCGTGTGTTCATCATTGACTCCTATCTCTCTCAAAACCTACAACTGATCTGTTAGCAAATCCTGTTGGCTCCAGGCCTGACCACCTCTCATACCTCCACCACCATGACCCTGGTCCAAGCCAACCTCATCTCTCCTGGATTATTATAATAGCCTCCTAGTTAGTATCCCCAATTCTGCCTTTGCCTTCCTACATTCTAACTTCGACACAATGTTTTGAGCAACACTTTGAAAATTTAGATCTCGAAAATCTAGATCATATCATGCACCTCTCCTCAAACTCTTGTGATGGCCCATAAGACCTCCCATGATCTTACTTCTAAACTCTCCAAGCCTTATCTCCTGACTTTCTTGTTCACTCACTCTGCTCTGTTCCTCCACCAAAGTTTTGCAATTGCTCTTGCCTTTTGCTAGAATGTTCTTTTCTCTATATACATGTTTTTCTCCTCATCTTCAGCTCTTACCCAAAATGTCATCATTTAAATTAGACCCTCCCTAACTGCCACATTTAAAATTGCAACACTCCCCCAGACACACCCACACTCAATCCCCTTCCCAATTCTCCATGCCTCTCATCACTATCTGTCACGCTGCATAGTTTATCTATATGTGTTTGCACCCCACTAGAATGTAAACTGCACTAAGACAGGGCTATCCTTCTCTGTTTCCAAAGGTACCCAGCACATGGTATGCTTGCAATAAATATATGCTAAATGAACTAAGTTGCCTAATCTTTCGAACATCACTTGAAGCAAATGTAGGCTCTACCTACGACACAAGATTGACATGAGAAGCTAGTAAAATACTGAGGGCTATACACTGAGCTGCAGGGTATACATGTGAGAAAGAATGAGAATCTGCTTTCCACCTGGCCACATTTTCACACCTTGCCCTTTAGCAATCTTCACGTGGACTAAAAATATGAAATTTTTTTTTGCTACCTGCAAAACAGATTAAAGACCCAACAAAACCTTTTCTTTCCTTCCATAACAAAGGCACATTTTCTATCTACTTCTCATAAAGCTCTCATTACCCATCCCCAGAAAACCCACAAACAACATAGGAAGAAGCCGAAAGGCAATTTTATTAGATAATAATAGTATTCATTGGCAACATTTCAGAAAGCATATTTTAAAGCACACAAATATTTTTGTCTTTTATTAAGGAAAATGAAGCATCTGGTGGCCTGAGCAAGTAGGAAAGGGAGAAGATATATACAGTGGGGGAAACTGGCTGACCTTGCTGTAAAAATATTCCCTGCGGCTGAATCACAGGCACTAGCATCAATTAGACTTCTTCCCCAGACAAATCTGAGCTATATGCATATAATCATATATTCTATGTCAAGCTCCAAACAAAATGAGCTCTTGGCCCTCTCCCACCTGGGAGACTAGGAACATATGATTATAACAGATAGCAACGGTACGTGTTTCAGTAGATTAGGAAAGGCAACGGAACAGAGAGTAATTGAATTCAGTGCAGTGTGTTAGGAAGAGGCTGATCTTCTGGCATTTGCATTCCATGCAGGAGCTTTCTCTCTCTCCATCTTCATGGCTTGCCTGTCCAATCAGACAAGTCAATTGCAGAAGGACTCCATCTTGTGTAAATGCAGAGCAGAGGAAGGATTATCCAGGAGGAGCACCTGCCAGGAGCAAGGCTCAGGAGAACCTGAAAGGCAGCCACCATCTTGCATGACTCACAAGCTCTACTTAGGTGATCATGCCTGGAAAGCTGCCCCTGGTGGATGCTGATGAAGAGTAGAGTCTTGGGGCCAGAAGACAGGGATAAGGGCTATTGTGGGAATAATATAATAATAAGATTATGTATTAAGTGTTTACTTTATCCCAGGACCGTGCTAGGAACATTAATAGGCACACATTGTATAATTTCACTCTCACACTGACCCCATGAGATTGGTATTAAGAATATACTCAACATTCTATATGTGCAGAAAGCAGTTCAGAGAGGTTAACCAGGGCTTCTGGTGCATCTCCAGTGCTAACACTGAACCTCCGAAGGATGAAGGGACTTTTCGTAATATGAAGCACCCAGTCTCAGATCATGCACGCACACATGGACTACTCCACCTGAACCTCCTTGTAAGGGGCCACAGATGGACCTTGCTCATAAAACCACCTCCACTTGCACACATTACTGGGCTGCACTCACAACAGTTCTGACTAAACTCTGGCTGTGTGCCCCACAAGAATCCGCATTGATGTAACTGAGAAGGTATGGCTTCTAAATCTGGGCTTTTATAAAGAAATGTTGCCATCTGCTGGATACCCAGTTGCACTTTTAAAAAGTATCCATGGGAAAAAAAATTAAAACAAGGGAAGGGTGATGTATCTTGAACTTGAGTTGTTCTTGTTCAGACTCAACTGCTTCAGCTTCCGTTGGAGGGCCCTTCTTTGTACTCTGTAATGACATGGGACTTCTTCTCTTTGTTGACAAACTCCAAGCTTCAGAATTTTTATTCATCTAAAAATAACATACTGGGCTGGGGATATAGTTCGGTTGGTAGAGTGCTTGCCTCGCAAGTACAAGGCCCTGGGTTCAATCCCCAAAAAGAAAACAAATAAAAATAAAAATAACATACTGCTATCCATTGCCTATCACCCTCCATACAAATCAAGTCCTCTTCTTGTTTTCACCAGCCTAGTAATGTCAGCTCCATCAACCAGGTTGTTTAATTAAGAAACCTGGAAGCCATACCTGCCATCTCCATTCCCCCCACAACTCCATACAGTCCCTCACCATGTCCTAACAGGTCTATCTCTGAAATATATCTCAAAGCCATCTGCTTCTCTCTTCACCTGCTTGGTGGTTCGAACTACCATCTCTTGCTTGGATTGATGCATTTTTCTGTTTCAGCCCGGGCCCTGACTATACTGCCAAACTCATCTACATGTCTCACATTGCTCTTCCATTCTCACTGTATACCAGTCTTCTTTGGGTCTCTACAACACCCCAAGTTTTTTCCTGCCTCAGAACCTTCACAGATGCTGCTCTCTCAGGCTGTTGCTCCTGACTCCACTGTGCTTGAATATCATATACTCATTTTTCAGGTAATTGGACATATTACATTAATTTCAAATGTATATTAAATCTCCAATATCTTTATGACATCTTAGCTTTTGTTTTTCTTTTCAGGATATATTCTTTTTGTTTTTGTTTTAAATACGTGTGTGTGTGTGTGTGTGTGTGTGTGTGTGTATTGTTTTCCAATTCTTCATCTATTTCAAGATTTTAAATTCCCTGAGGGAAAGAACCATATCTGTTCAGTTTACCTTTGCATCCCTATTGCACAAACATAAAGTATTATATATATGATTTTTTTAAAGGGAGAAAGCTAGCTTACAATTATGACCAATATTATTACTAATATTATTAATACTAATACCTTATATTGTTAGCTTGCAGTTTATTAACAATACTGCTTGTCACTTCACCAAAGAGGATATACAGATGGCAAATAAGTTAGTGAGAAGATGTTCAACCTTACTATCCTTTAGGGAAGTGTAAATTTAAAATAGAATGAGATATGACTACACTCTGGTCAGAACAACTAAAATAAAAAATAGTGACAATACCAAATGCTGGTGAGGATGCCATCTCACTCACGTATTGCTGGTGGTTATATAAAATGGAACAACCAGTCTGGAAAATAGTTGGTAGTTTCTCAAAAATTCAACACACAACTACAAAACCCAGTAACGCACTCTTGAGCATTTATCCCAGAGAAATAAAAACTTGTTCATATAGAAACATGTACACAAATGTTTATAGGCATTTAATGGCAATAATCCAAAAACAATCCATACATCCTTCAAAAGGTAAATGGTTAAATGAATAACACTACACAGCAATAAAAAATGAACTATTAATACACATAACAACTTGGATGGATCTCAGGAGACTTATGCTGAGGGAAAAAAAATCTAATCTCAAAAGTTTAGATACTTTATGATTCCATTTATGTAACAACTTTTGAAATGCCAAAATTATAGACCTGGAGAATAGATAAGTGGTTGCCAGGGGCTCAGTACTTCAAGGCCTGTGGTTATAAAAAGACATCACCAGGAATTCTTGATGATGTGGATGGATTGTGCCTTGTCTGTATCAATGCCAGTTTCCTGTTTTTGATATTATGCTATAGTTTTGCAAAATGTTACTACTGGGGAAACCAGAAAAATAAAACGCATCATTTTTCTGTGATACTTCTTACAACTGTGTATCTAGCCTTTCCACCTTTCACCGCCCGCCTCCTCTCTCAATTGGTTTGCCTTGACTGGGGAACAACCTTTCCTTCCCTTCCCCAGGTCATTTAGCCTCATGCTTGATCATCATGATGAAGAAACCTCAGTGAGAACTCGAGGGTGTCTGAGGCCATTTCGTGGAAACCTCATGAGGCACAGGGTCAGACACAAGCACTCCATAGCCATGGATTATTCCCCAGGCATGGTTGCTCCCACTGTTGTTGGACCCATGTTCTGGGGCCACTTCTGCCCAGATCAAAGTCTTCCCTCCCCTCCCTCTTCGTCAGTCCATCTCTCCCCCACACTGCATCACAGGCACTATGTCATTCCTCCAATCTCATCCCCCACATCCAGGGAAATAAAAATAGTTTAACTTCAGAATAATCTTTACCCAAGGAGAATATCTTCTAAATTTTATTATTTGAAGTTTTACTAAAAGACATACTTTTGTCTCAGCCACTCCTGTCTGATCTAGACCCTAGTTTTTGCCTTATCTGTAACGAAGGGCCACTGAAGTGTTTTGCAACCAAGAACAGTCCTTTCATCCAAGATTGTGTCAACAAACTCCTAGACCAATGTTTTCAAGTTGAAGGTCCTCGACCCATTAGTGAGTCAGGACACCCTTGGAGTTAGTTGACACCAGCATTAATTTAAAAGATAAAACAGCAGAAAAAATACCACAGTGCATCATGAATAGTGTCTTAAAATTCAATATGTGCATTACTGTGAGTTGTAGTAAAAGAAATTGTTTTGAATTTGGAATACAGAACTAGCTACAAGACATGTTTAAAATATTGACTTTTTTTCTTCATCTGTTTCAAAATAAAATTTAGCCTTCTAAAGTCTACTAAATAAAAGTGCTGAGAAAAAAAACCCTATATTTTCTTCCCACATTTCCATATCAATTCACAGAAAAAAGGACACTTCCATCCAGCTTCCAGGAAAATTCCTACTCATGCTTCTCTAGACCCCATGACAGTGCCCCAGGGAGGAGCCAGCAGGTGCTAATTCCAGTGACTGGAGCCAGATTCACAAAGGCCTCTTCTTCTTTTTCTGTTTAAAAGCTTTTATTTTTTTTAAAAAAAGTTAATGTGTGCACTACAGGAAGCAGAAAAACATAAGAAACAAGGAACAAAGTCATCCAGTCACAAGCAGCTCAGGCAGACCTCCTAAGTCCAGTGTGTTCATACCTAACAGCCCAGTGCATCACACAGGCCACTTTGTAATGCCTGCTGGTCTGCTTCCTGTATCCTCTTCTGCTTCACATGCCTGTGCACAGTGGGCCATCTCCCCTTCCTACCCCACTCCCTGGCCCCTGTGGGAATCACATCCTGGGCACACACTGTCTCTTAGAGCTTGTGCTCTTGGTCCAGCTTGCTGGACTCAACAGTGTGGGTGAGGTCGGCCAGCCCTTCCCCACTGCCTGGCCGGTTAGTTCCCTTTATTAGAACAGGCTGAACATGTCCAAGCCTGGACAATCTAAACTCAACCTTCTCCTCTTCTCCCCTGAGAGAGGAGAAAATTCCGTGAGACTTTTAGACCCAGCCCTCCAGCACTGCTAACCAGATAACCCCTACTATTCTATGCAGTAAATCTAGTTCCTTGTCTTTTAATTGGCTTCTAATTGGCTCTTGATTGGCTTCTTTGGTATTGGAGGTTTAACACATTAAACTTCACCTCCAACTCTTAGCAAGGATATATGAGACTCTTCTAATTAATAAGCCGGATTTGTTTCATGAATGTAGTCAGCCTCCATAGCTGCAGCTTCCTCATCAGGGAGTTGAGCCCCCTGCTGATCAAAAAAGAAAAAAATGTTTTTTTAAAAATTGCATCTGTACTGAACATACAGAGACGTTTTTCTTGTCATTATTCCCTAAATAATACAGTATAGCAACTATTTACATAGTATTTACATTGTATTAGGCATTATAAATAATCTAGAGATGATCTAAAATATACTGGAGGATATACTTAGATTATGGAAATACTACATTGTTTTATTTGAGCATCTGAGGATTTTGGCATTCTCGAGGGGCCCAGGAACAAATCCCCTATGCACACTGAGGAGTGAAGACTGTGTTTTATAAATCTGCTAATTTTCTGTAAGATTTTAGGCACGTTTTTACTCTTATTATCTTGCATTCGTCAAATAAGGTAGTGGGGCTAGACTAGGTGTGAACACCTGTACTCCCAGTGACTCTACAGGCTGAGGCAGGAGGATCACAAGTTTGAGACTAACCTCAGCAACTTAGAGAGGCCCTAAGAATTTAGTGAGACCCTGTATCAAAATAAAACATTTTTAAAAGGGCTGGGAGTGTGGTTCAGTGATTAAGCAACCCTGGGTTCAATCCCTGTTACCAAAAATAAATAAATAAATAAGGTAGTGGTACCTAGTATCTCATCCATGAAATGGAGATAACACCCACCTCACAGGGTGGTGGCAGAGATTTCATAAGGTAATATATATAAAATTCTTAGAACTATTTCTTGCATACAGACAAGACTTAATGTTAACTACTAGTGTGCCTGTTATTTTCCTCCAAGTCCTTAGAAAACTTCTTTTATAAATTACAATACATGCATGTAATGACTCCGAATTTAATCTGAGATACTCTCTTTTTGTAGATATCAAAGAAGAGAACACATGAAAGTCAATAGTAGAAAGTAAAAGAAAAGAAAAAATGTCTCTAGAAGAAGAAAGTTAAATAAGACATATTCTAAGGACAGAAAGAGAGGGAGGGAGATGGGGGAGGGAAACAGGGAGAGGGAGAGAAAGGAAGAAAATGAGCCATGATAATGAGGCCTGGAGACATGGAAGCTTATGTATCTTCCTGTGATCTCATTCTAAATTCAAGCAATAGAGCTTCACAAAGATGTGACTATCTGAAAATCAGAACCTGATACTGCCACCATCCAGACTGGCACCATTTTTACCTGTCAAGCGAGCACTTTGTTGCTTGGGTGGAGAGTTGCTGTACATGATTAAATAAAGTTGATTGATCATAGGAGTGTCTCTATTGCTTCCTAACCTTATCAAACCAACATTAAATGAAAAAAGAAAAAGAAGGGTAAACCCTTAAAAACAAGGAAAATGGAAGACTAGAACAGACAACAGAGGGAAAATAGATGCTCATTCAAGTAGGAAGAAAAAAAAAGCTGAATCCAAATGTCCGTTGAAGGGTAAAGAGAACACCAACTAAAGCAAGTTAATTCATTGTACCAGAACCCAGACAGGCCCAGAAATTCAAGGCACTAGCACTTTTGAAGATAGGGATATAGGGTGAGGCTGAAAATAGGAGGATTGGTTGAAAGTCTTCATTTATAAGGAGCCCTTGGACCTCCAGATCCTGCCACTTCCTTTTGTAGGAAAGGAAGCGAGGGAGCCCCAGCCCTCACTCTGGCCAAACAGTGGAGATGTGTTCCTATTAGAATGTAGGCCCAGGTGGGTAGAGTGGTTCATCTGTTTTGTTTGCTGGTGGGTCCCCAACCATTTAGAACTGTGCCTGGGGTAATATTCTAAGGGGATGCTTGATAAATGTTTGCTAAATGAATGAAAATTAAACATCCAAAGAGTATAGACACAAGTCAAAGGTACAGAGTACTGCTGGAAAAACAAGGAGATTAAGTAAACAGATTAAAAACAAAAGGCCACAAGGAGACCTCCAGGTTCCTGGAATACCAGGAGACAGGCTTAAATCCTTTCCCAACCCCAAGTGGGGTAGCTAATCTGACTAGCCCAAGGGACCTATGGAAACCAGAGTTCTGCAGACAATACGGTCAAATCTCTGCTATATTACCTTACCTACTTCCATCACTCAGGGAGCCCTGCACATACAGAGGTTCCAATCAGAATCAGTCAAGGATTAATGGACATTTGAGAAAAGCAACTAACATGAAAGACACAAATGAAAAGGAATTTTAAAAAGAAAGAAAAAAAAAGTTGGGAAGCCAACCTCAGCAACATAGCAAGTTGCTGTCTCAAAATATAAAATAAAGGACTGAGAATATACCTTGGTGGTAAAATGTCCCTAGGTTCAATCCCCAGTAACAAAAAATATTTAAAAATTAAAAATAGAAAACAATCTTAAACAAAAGTACAATTAAAAGAACAGGAAAAAAACCTCTAAAAACACGTAATAACTAATCTAAAAGAGATGAAAGGAGTCATATTTTACAATTAAAAAGTAAAATGTATGTGTGGGATCGTGGGACTGAAGAAAGCAGCATTCCAAGAATCGTAGAAATTTCTTAAATGCTAAGAAATCAGAACAACTGTCAATAAAAAATAGGCATCATTAGAATGTATACCTTTTAGGGCTGGGGTTGTGGCTCAGTGGTAGAGTGCCCCCCTAGCACATGTGAGGCCTTGGGTTCAAACTTCAGCACCACATAAAAATAAAATAAAGGTATTGTGTCCTCCTACAACTAAAAAAAATATATATATTTTATATATGTGGATATATATATATACAAACATATATATATAAAGAATGTATACCTTTTAGACAGGAAATTCAAAACAATTTTTGAATTTTTAAAAATTTTACATATACATTTGTTAAATAACACATATTTTTAAATTCTATGTTTATTTGATTACTTTATTAATTTTAACTGATATATATTATGCATATTTATGTTCTCCCATGTGACATTTTTATACATATGCATTATATATTCAAATCAAGGTAAAGTAGATCTATCTCCTCAAACATTTATTATTTTTTTATATTGAAAACATTTAAAATCCTTTTTCTAGCTTTCTAGAAAGAACCATATACAATACATTATCATTATCTATAGTCACCCTACTGTGCAATAGAACACCAAAACTTCTTTCTCCTATCTAACCATAACTTAGTGCATTTAATCAACCTTAAGAGAAGGAGGGATGGGGAAAGGTTGATTAACACTTGATATATATCATAAGAACCGATCCAAATAAAAAGGTACAGATCAGAATTAGAATGTTTGTCTATGGACAGGAAGGGAATGGAGCAGGAATAAGATTAAAAGGTTTCAAATGGAAAAAAATGGGTCAATTAAATAAGATCCTTATCCATATAGTAATAAACACAAGTTACCAATGGAGAAACATGACTAGGCAAAGCTTCCATGTTTTCAGAGTGTTAAAAGAGAGAACGCTATTGCATTCTTCACAATTGTTTTGGTTGCAAATGACAGAAACCCAACTCACACTTACCTAAACAAACTGAAAGCAATGTACTGGCTCACTGAAAATTCTAGGGGTAGTTCTGCAGTAGGTAGAGTTGGATCCAGGTACTCAAATAATGTCTACAACTCCCAGGTCTGCTATCCCAAGCTTAGATCTTACAATGACTGTATTTCTTTGTTCATTAGTGCATGTGGGTAATGTTCAGTGCATTATAAAATTAGACAGTGCTACACAAGTGTGGGGTCATTAACAGCTGTGGACTGAGTATACTGCATGTACATAGAGAAACTCCATTCTTTCCAACTTGAGCTTGTTATAAGAGTTGTTTTCTTATAATAAAATCTCAGATGGTTTTGTTTGGGAAAAAAGAGGCATGATAAGACGAGCCTTGTAAAAAGAGCAAGCCCGTCTCACCTAGAGGGAATTGAGAGACTGGATCTGTCATCTAGAAACGTTTTTAGTTGTGTACTTCATTAGTAAGGATGTGGAGCGAGTAATCCCAATATATGTGCCTTTATTTCTAAACTGTATATCAGAACTATTGTACTAATAAAAGGAAAATTAAAAAATAAATAAATGCAATTGTGATTTCTAATGTGTTTTCCTGTACCCTGGTGGATCACATTGGAGATTCAAGTAAAAAAGACCAGTGGAAACACCTTTGCAATTATCAAGTGCAATTTTTAAGAATATTGTTCAATTGTTAAGTCCATCTTAGGACACTAAATATTTAAGGGTATCACTGGAGACTGTTCCTAGATTTCTTCTTAAGGAAGGAAGAATAGACAAGCTTCTGGAAACAGAAGAGCTGAACACAGGGCCCAGAATTACTAGTTCAAGAAGAGAGGCCAGGGTGGCAACTCAATTGTGAGACATAATTAATATTTGTAAAGGGCTTGGAGTCAATCAGATTAAGAGGCAGGGTCAAAAGCAAGATTCATTATTACTGCCAGGTTCCTGGATTCTAGGTAGATTCCAAAAATGTGACCTAATCTGTCAAGATCTTTGGCAGATTTACAGACTAGTTTGAGCAAAGTCACCAGTATTGTACCCCTCAAGGTCCTCACTCTAAAAATGAATCTAACTTGACCTACATCCTAGTTTCAGAATGGGAAATAGGATAGGAGTCGCTGCTCTCGGGAAAGTTTATTCAGTTTCCTTGATCTCCATTCAAGACTTCCCTTGATCTGGTCATGGTCTGACTTTCATTCATTCAATCAATATTGAATGAACACTACTATGTATCAGGCAATGTGACAGGTGATGGGGAAACAAGAGCAAGAAAAACAGACACAGGAATTGCCCTGGTGAAACTCATAGTCTAATGGGAGAAGTCAGACAATGATATTAAATAATGATAAGTGGGAAAGAAGAAGAATGTATGATTTATAGTGATGGGGGAACTTCAGCTCTTAGCCAAGATGGAGGAAATAAACTGGGTTTCTCCTTCTACCTGAAACAAAGTAAATAAAAAGTGGGTAAAATATATGAAATAAGAGTTTTCAAAAATGTACCTCAAATTATGAAAGCACAGCAATACCTGAGATATGGAAAACAAGTGAGGTGTATCCAGCAAACCCCACTGAGGGAGTTTCCAGGCCATAACATAGAGAGGGACTTAAGGGGGAGGGTGGTGGACTTGAGTTGTAGAGATGTGTTAGCCAGCTTTCCACTGTTGTGACCAAAATACTTGAGAAAAACAACCTGAGGAGGAAAGATTTATTTTGTCTCATTTCAGAGGTTTCAGTCCATGATCCCTGGGCATGTGGTGAGGCAGTATATCCTGGCAGAAGGGCGTGGCAGAGCAAAGCTGTTTATGGCAGCTGGGAAGCAGGGCGGGGCCAGAGTACCACTCCCTCCAACGGGATTCTACCTCCTATAGTTTCCCCCACCTCCCAATAGTCCATTCAACCATAAATACTTTAATGGACTAATCCACCAATGAGGTCAGAAACCTCATGATCCAATCACTTCCCCAAAACCCCACCTCTGAACATTTTTGCATTGGGGACCAAGTCTTCATTGCATGAGTTTCTGAGGGACATTCCAGATCCAAACTATAAGAGGAGATAGAGATGAAAGTGGAGATCAAAATGACCAGAATTCACAGGACAGAGAATCAGAAAGAAGGGAGTTTTGCAGAAGGAGAACCCAGACACTGAAAGCTCTCCTTGAATATGAGGATGAATATGAAGAGTGAAGATGAGCTCATACAGATAAAGTAACTACCCAACACTGGAGAAAAAGCTGCTTGCAAGAATTAGAAGTAACAGTGCCTGAAGCTCACACAGGACCAGGAAGAGCACCTTTTCTCAGCAGCCAGTCTGAAAAATCTCAAGATTTATGGAGCATTGGGTAGGCACACAGGTCTTGTTTCTATAGAGGGAAAATTAGCCCTAGAATGACAACCATTCCAATCCTGCCAAATAAATCTTAGAAGCAAGATACAAAAGGATTTATGTTTCCGATTAACTTAACTATCTTCCAGAGTAAAGCTGAAGATTTTTTTTTTTTTTTGTAGAAATGTCCAGCACAATCCATCAGAGACCTCCATAAGTAAATCCATGCCCAAACTGGCATGGGACCATAGATGATAATTTAACATAAGATATTCAGCCCTCTCTAGTAATCCAGGAACTAGGAGGAAAAACAATAATGGGGGGGGGGTTTAAACAGGAGAGGAATGTGGTTAGAACCTTCTTTAAACTAATGCACCTTTGTTAACCTTCAAAATTTTAATGTGGTATATACTCTCAGGATAGTCATGAGACAGAAATGATCCTTATTTTTATTTTTTAAATATTGAGCCCGGCATGGTGGCACACGCAGATAATCTCCAGTTACTTAGAAGCCAAGGCAAAAGGATTGCAACTTCAAGGTTTGTCTGAGCAATTTAGCAAGACCCTGTCCCCCACACAAAAGGGGATCAGGGAGTGGTGCCTGGTGATGTGGTTCAGTGGTTGAGCACTTGCCGAGCATGTGTGAGCTCCTGAGTTCAAACTCCAGTATTGCAAAAAACAAAGCAAAACCTGAGACAACTGAGAAATATTAACAATAATCCCCAAATATCAGTACTCATATAATGCTGAAATGTTAAAAAGAAAAAAAAACTTTAATCACATTTTCTGAAATTCTCCTATACTCAGAAAAAAACATTTTAGATATTTTGGGAACTGTGTCAATGGGAGTCACAGAGATTGCAGGCTTGGTACTTTCCATTCTCACCAAAATCCAAAGCAAAATGAAATGAACAGATCTGTTATCAGAGCACCAGAATAAATACTTTCCATTCCCATCACTACTTACTAACCAGTCCACATAGTTGACTGTATGAGTCAAAATCCAATAGCACAGGTTATAGATGAACCAATAATCTAATCATTATCTTACAGGCTGCATCCCTTTCTGACACTGCAAGGGCCTATATTTTCTTCAGGGAAGTCTGAGGTGAGTGGTTGATGAAGAGAATGTTTCTATTGATATATTTAATTACTTAGCATCTGAGTACATTTTCAATCAGGGCCAATATCCAGCTTTTATGGCTGAGTTCTGGAAATGAGCAAGGACCTGGCATTGTTCAGACTGGCATCAGTTATGCTTGCTCCTGTGGTTTCTGCAAGTAGGGAGCTTTGCCGCTGGGTACCAGTGACTGTGAAGGAGAAAAATCCCTGAACCTACTCTGTGCATTTGGAGGCTCGATGGATTGCATGAGAAGGGTGAGCTGCAGGAATTGAGAGAAAGAAGATATGCTCCATCTAATTCACAGTCTTTCCTCTGGGACCTGACACCTTCCGTCCACTTCCCTGGCTTAGGGTCCTTCAGATCTGGGTCTATTCTTTAAGTCCTCATTCCTTCTCCCAGGATAATTTTGTTCCTGACTTCTTTAATCATTCTATCTTGGACAGATCCAAGCCAAAAAGAGAGGGGAACCTCAATTCTCCCTCTGGTCCTCTTTCAAGTGAAACAGCATCTGAGAGGAAGCTCTATCTCATCAGAAGAATGAGACAGAGAGGAAGAGCAGGAGAAAGAAAAGGAGGAGGAAAACAGTGGGCTGGGAAGGAGGGGGAGGAGAAGGAGAATATTACAGACCTTAACCACCAAAATACTGGTATTATCACTATGTTATATAATCCCTACCCAGAAGTGGGAGGTACTTTAAAATATATAGACCATATTTTTAACAAATAGAAATTGAGACACACTGAAATCTGAAGAACCGTGAAACCTAAGTTGCAATTTGCCATACTTAAAATGTTTTCTAGTTCTATTGTCCACACAGGAATTCCTACACTTTTCCCCTAAATAAATAAATAAATAAATGTTAGGATTGTAAGCCGTAACTCTGTCACAGAGTTCATTCATCCCTACCATTGTAAAGTGAAAGCACCCATAGCTAATATGTAAATGAATGATGTGGCTATGTTCCAGTAAAACTTCACTTATAAAAATAGGTGGTCTTCTGACCTTCAGATCACAGTTCCCCAACTGTGGTCCTTCTGGTCTACCCAATTCCTATTTTCTTCATTATATAATACTAAAAAGAATACATTTAAAACATAAAAAATATGTGATTCATAGAAAAGCTACATGCTCACCCTTAAAAAAATAATGTACTATAAAAAATATAGGTTACCAAAATCTCACCACCCCAAGAAAGTCACTTTTAATATATTGCTAATTATCATTGCAGATATATTCATAAAGAAATTTGTGTGTGACTGTGTGTATTTTTTGAAGCACGAATTGGAAATTCTTTACATGCTGTTCTATAACCTGCTTTCTATGCTTAAAAATATACATTCAGGGTATGTTTTCATGCGAATATATTTAGATCCATATTTTTTTTATGGAGTACTATGGATGGAGTTACCATATCTCCAGTGATGGGAATTTAGGCTAGTTCCCCATTCCCTCTACATCTCTACTTATTAACTGACCATTGGTTAAACTCTTCCAACGATGAGAAATTTTCTAATCCTTGAGCCCATGTATTTGACCTCTATATAACAGTATCTGGGGACTTCTGATTTGCAGATGGATGGGGTGTAGCTTGGTAATGAACCAGAAAACTCATACTGAGTTAGTAATCAACTACCTTGAGTCAATACCTCCTTTTTGAGTCACTCCTACCCAGGGCTCTGATGGCTTCCACCCATCTGAGGATGGAACTATGTTAAATTGCCTTCTGATCTGTAGCCACAGTTTTGGTCAAAGTTCTTGCCTATGGCAATACATGTTTCAACAGGTTTCCTGGGGATTTCCAAGACTATGGGTGCTTTTCCCTGACTTGACTTCTACATGGGAATATGGCAGCCTCTGACTGAGCAGAAAAACCAGTTTGTGAAATACTTGCCCAGGTGTCCTACTCAAAAAAAGGTAGCTCTCCATAACTTCCAGGGCAGGTTCAGGCAGAGCATGGCCATATGCAAAAGGACAAGTGAAATATGTGGGGAGCAAAGCTACTACCCCATACAAATCATACTAAAGTCTGTGGATACCTGGTCACAGAGACTGACCAGCTGGCCTCGGTTTTTTTTCGTATTTCTTCATGATGTCTTACTGATACTTTGGTTAGGGTGTTGTTATTGAATATTGAATAAAAGTTCACAGTAGATTAATGCATGAATTGCAATTAATTTTAAAATTTGGCTGTCCTGAATGTTAAATCATTTTTCTTTTTTGCTTTGTGAGCAATTGTGTAACCAAGAAAGCCACTTAATTTTTAAATTTAATTTTCATAGAATTGTGACTTTAGAAACCATCTCTTATAATCCCTTCAGTTAAAGACAAGCAGAGATGCAGTGAGGTCAAGTGATTTCCCCAAATTCACCAGTTTTTTTGCAAATGGCAAAGCCAGGATTTAATCCCCAAAACCTCATCTCATGAGGCACAAATTTCCCTTCATTCCACTGCAACTTCTTCATAAGGCAACTAATTAATTCATTTGTTTATTTCAAGTGAAGGGGAAGGTGGAAAATATAGAGCAAGAACATACAAAGGGAAGGAAAAAGTGTAAAAGAAATCTGGAGAAAAAAATAGGAAATTAAATAAGCATATAATATCAGGAAGGGTAAGTACACCTAATAATTGCCCCAGTGCTAACAGGGAAGACCAAGTTCAGGTCCTACAACATCAAGTTGTGTATTCCTGTTATGACTGACTAGAAGCCAAATGAGATCCAGAAGATAACCAGCCTGTAGTGTATGCTGTGGAGCTTCTATCAGATCCCTGATCAGGGCTGCCCCAGCTATTCTCCAGCTGCCGGGAGATCTGGCCTCTAAGCACTCCCAGCCGTCCATCACTGGGCACTGCCCTGGGGAACTGCTTTGCCAAAGGTTTACCACTTCCTGGCAAGATAGGATATGGAAATGCAAAGGTCCAACTCAATGGACTCAATGTGAACAAACTCCGAAGAGCGACCGTGCTTCAGTCCCCCACTGGGCTGCAAGCCCAGCTGAGGCCTTAGCTGTCCCCACATTAAGAGGCAGTTTCTACTTCCACAGAATCTGCCACCCTCACTTCTTTACATGTGTGTCTTTTAACCACTCACCAATAAACTTTCACAAAATGCATGTTTCCAGGGAACTTAACAGTAAAATACTACCCAGATTCACACTCCTATCACTGTCAGAATTGGACTGAAACTCAGATTTTGTGAAGCCTCATTTCATTAACCTAGACCATTCTCAATTACTATACTTCCTTCTGTGACCAAATCTCTTTATGTACAACTTGGCATAACTCATCCTCTTACAAGGTGGTCCTCTCACGGTGTGGGATGATGGCCATTAGTGTGTTTACACAGATGATTTTTGGTGGTAACTGGCTAGGCTTGTTTTAATTTTAATAGTGATTATTTTAGCTTGGGATTCCCCAGAAGCAGACCTTGAGATGAAGACCCAAGTGAAAATGATTTATTAGAATCCAGGCCAGCTTCACTGATGTGTGACCTGCAGAGATACAAACATACCCATGCAGTCATATAGAGCCCTATGCTTAGTTTAATACATAGCTGCTGCCATTTTGAAATTCTTAATTAATTTGTGGACATTTTTCATTATGTATTAGGCCCCCCAATTCATGTTGCAGGTCCTGATTAGGACATATTACCAGGGAAAAAAATTGGTATGACAGTAAGAAGCAGAACTTGGAAGAATGGTGGATGTGGTATGAAAGTCCCATAGAGGAAAAGAGGAATTTGGCCTCACCACATAGTGAGGGACCTCTGTAGACAGTGATGATTCAACTGGGAAATGTCCAAATTAGTTGCAAAAGAGTTGGAGTAGTACCCCCACACTACTCTGTCATTGGTTAAAGGCTGGGTTGTGAGGATGGAGGACATTAATTACCAATAATTTCCAGTCGTTCTGTGTGCAGGCAAAGCAAATGCTAGAGCTGAATGTGGTACTCTGACTAAAAAGACGCAGGTGCTGATAGGCAGGAAGCACACCCAGAACCAATGTGTATGAAGTTGGAAAAGGATCACAGGGGATATGACCATCACTAGCACCTATAGCTGGAGTTAATCATGTACTTTAACCTGAACTAGAACACTTGATTATCAAACCCATGATATTGTGGATAGAATTACTAATTCTAACAAAAGTGATTCAATAAAAAATGTAAATAAAAAGTAGGAGATACAGTGATATGAAGATGAAATGTGAGTCACTGAAGTTTGGGAAACATCAGCAGAGAAAGAACACTGGATCCAAGGCCGTCTGTAAAAGTATGCAGTGTAGAGTTAGGTGCCCTGGGTTTGAATCCTAGCTCTGCCACTTTCTGATTGTTTGACTTAACTTTCCTGTGCCTACCTGCCGGGGTTGTTAGCGTGATTAAACAATTTAATACATGTAAAGCTCTTAAAGCAACATCTGCCATGCAGGAAGTGCTGGTTAAATGTTAGCTCTGACTATTCTTGCCTTTCAACTAATTCGATCAGGGATTTTCCAACTATCTGTAATGCAATTGTTCCTCAATACCCACAGGGAAATGGTTCCAGAAGCACCTTTCCCACCTGTTATGGTTTAGATGTGGTGTCCCCCAAAAGCTCACATATGAGACAATGCAAGAAGGTTCAGAGGAGAAATAATTGGGTTGTAAGAGTCTTAACCCAATCAATGATTTAATCCCCTCATAGGGATTAACTGAGTGATAGCTGAGTGGTAGGGTGTGGCTGGAGGAGGTAGGAATTGGGGTGTGGCTTTGGGGTATATATTTGTATGTGGCCAGAGGAGTCTCTGGTTCCTGATGATATGAGCTGCTTCCCTCTGTCACATCATCCACCATGATGTTCTGCCTTACCTCAAGCCCTGAGGAATGGAGCTGGCCTTCCTTCTATGGACTAAGACCTTTGAAACCATGAGCTCTCAAACTCTTCCTCCTCTATAGTTGTGCTGGTCAGGTCATTTAGTCACTGCAGAGAAAAAGCTGACTAACACCATCACCACCATATCCTGTGGATACCAAAATCCGAGGACAACAAAGTCTCAAATAAAATGACGTAGTATTTGCATATAACCTATGCACATCCTGTATACTTCAATCATCACTAGATTACTTATAATACCTAAAACAATGCAAATGCTACATTAATCATTTTATACTATATTGTAAAGGGAGTAATGACAAGAAAAAATTCTGTACTTGTTCATTACTGACTTAATTTTTTTTCTCAAATAGTTTCACTCTGTGGTGGGCTGAATCTGAGGATTAGAACCTGCAGATGCAGAACCCATAGATAGGGAGGGTCAACTGCATTTTATTTTCAAGTTGTTGAAGGTTGATACTTCCACACAAGGTAAATATAAAATGGATGAGAAAAATGAAATAAACCAAATACAAAATAAAAGTCCATGTTTTTTAATGATTAAATGATTCATCAGGCATAATAACTGTTATAGAAGTTTCTACATGTTCAGCTTCAATATCTGCTCCCTTTCCATGACAAATGAATAAGTTTATTGCTAGTCTGTGACCATACTTTGAATAGCACTGAACTAGAAAAACTTCAATAAGCCAGTTAGCTCTGGCACCTCACCTTCCAGATTTTTTTAAGAAACTAAAGAAAGAAGAATAAAATTAGGTATATGAAAGCACTTAATAAACTCTATAGTGCCCCAGAAAGGGAAATTTGTGGTAGGGCCCTAGAAGTCAATTCTGTTGTCAGGCTGTTCTGTTTAGGGTGTATCCTTCAAATTGCCAGTATCTGAATCAGTCAAGTGTTTCTTAATGTTGTACAGAGCAGGGAATAAAAGGCTTCCCATTCCAACAATCATGCCATTCACAGGTTTCTAAGACCACACTCCTGGACAAAGGCATCAGCTATAACAGGGAGAGGAAATGTATGGCTGTACCTTCTGTACCCTATCCAAATGACTTCACAAAAACGGATACTTGAGTAGTGGTCAAGAGGAAAGCAGGAGTGAAGATAATGTCACTAGAGCAATTCTTGGAGCCCAGCTTCCCTGGGGCCCACTTCTCCTCAGCTGGTGAAACTCAACACTTACAACCTTCACCAATGCATCACTCCAAGCATCGACTCTGCCCATACTGGTTCTAAGTGACCTACTTTGGCCTCACCTTCTCTTTCATCCACCCTCTTAAACAAGAAAGCAGATACCTAGGCTGGGTCTATCTAGAACGTGCAATCCTCCTGCCTCAGCCTCGCGAGTTGGAATTACAGCGTGCTCCATTTGCTTGGGGGTTCCAAGCTTTTCGAAAGCAAGCCTCCTGTCAGATTGTTATCTCCCCATCACCTTCAGCGCCATACTTGGAATGGGGCAGGTGCTCAATACTATTTTTGAAAAGCGGTATGAATAGTATGAAGTCTGCGGAAGCGAAAGTGACTCTTCAATCTACCCAACCCCGAATCCATCCAGAAAAGGCCAACCAAATCCAATTAATTCATTACGCAGAACGCTGCCAAGTTCTGGGCATTCGGAAACACAAATTTCATGCGGTTGCGGGGAGGTGGAGGGAAACCTCATGATGGGTGGATGCACTTCAAATTTAACAATCTGGTCATACCTCCGCTTCTGGGAAACAAAATCTCTCCGTGGCCCCAGGGCCCTTTAAATGTTACTGTGGCTGCTTTCCTCAGAAATTTCTGGAGCAGAGCCTAACTTTTGTGTAGGGGTTTGGCAGCGCTCATCTTCGCAGCCCAGGGGACCGCTGGCATAAGGGCTGGCGAGGCGTTCGCACGCGAAGGAAACTTGCAAGGAGTCCGAGCGGCCAGCGTTGGGCCGGTGGCGAAGTGGGGGTCCCGGAATCCAACTCAGGTCCTCGGGGGAAATTCGGGGAAGCGGGGTGGCCAAGGGCGCGGGCACTGGGGAGCTTCGTCCGCTCGCGACGTCTCCCCTCTGCCGGCCGGACCCGACGCGCGCAGGGCGGCCCAAGCGCTGCACTGCGCGGGCGTCCGGGCGGAGGGAGGGAGGGGAGCGGGGGAAGGAGTCCGGGCCGCCGCCCCGCCCGTCGGGCCGTCCGCCCCGCCCACCCCGAGCGAGGCGGAGCCGGCGCCCAGAGGAGCGGGAGGAGGAGAGGTCGCAGCCGTCTCCAGGAGCCCTTAGAGACCGAGTCCCCGGCGGCGGCGGCGGCAGCGGCGGGCCAGCGCACCGGCAGGCGAGTGAGCACCGGGCGGCGGGCGCGGGTGCCCAGTCCTTCCCCGCGGGGTCAGGGGCGCAGCGCGGGGCGGCGGCCCGTGAGTTCGGGTGCTGGGAAGCGAGATGGAGGGAGGGAACGGAGGAAGGAAGGAAGGAAGGAAGGAGGGAAGAGTGTCCCGGAGGGCGGGGACTGGGTCGGGGCACTGGGCGCCGGAGAAGGGGGTGGAGGAGGGAGGGCAAGGGACACCGAGACCCAGAGCCAGGCGGCGCGCGTCCTCGACGGGCGGCGGCCGGAGCGCGCGGGGAGCGGGGGTCTAGGGGGCTGGGGCCGCGGGCCGGGGGCTGGGGGAGAGGGAAGAAAGGTCCCCGCTCTCTCTCGCTTCCTCCCCGGCCCCTGCCGCGTGCCCCGCGCGGGTTGCGGAGGGCCCCACTGTCCCCGCGGTGCTGGCGGTGGGGCCGGGCAGTGCGGGAGGCTGGGGGCGGCGGGCACGCCACGCCCCTCTTCCCTACTTTCTTCCTTCCTTTCTTGCGAAAGGCTGGCGGGACTGCAGCCTCGGCACCCGCTAAGCGTTTGGGGGTCTAGCGGATAAATAGCGGGTCACCGGAGAAGAGAACCAGGTGACACGCCCCGCAGGGGACCCGGAGCCCTGACCCCGAGGCTGCCCTTTTACAGACTGTATCTGTAGATATTAAGGGGGAGGTCAAAGTCTGGAGTCTTGAGTAATTTTTATTTTAATTTTTTTTAAGTATCTTCCGGACACTTACTTCGTAGATCAGGGGGACTTCTTTTCATTTTAATTAGGCACACCATTAAAACTAATTTTGAAACGCTGTCACTAGCGTCTCTGGACACTCACTTGTCCCTTGCCTTGTGTGTTCCTAAACTTCGCTTAAACCATTCATAACTTCCGAAAGGGAAGGGTGATTCTCGTTGAACTCACGCGGTGGAGTGAAACTTTGGACAACTAGAAATCTGAGTGAGGGATCTGAAGAGGCCTGTCATCGTGTGGTCATCCTGTGCGGGCGTGGCTGTATACAAACCAGGGAACCGAGAAGGAATGGCCAAACCCCGGAGTTAGAAGGCAGGTCCCCTGCGCCCACGTGCCAGCGCACGTTAAATGGCTGCTCCTAGTGGAAACAAACCGGGAATTTATTAGACCTTGTGGAGTTGGACAAACTCCACACGATTAGCTTCCTTTCCATCAGTTATTTCCTCTCCCCACTGCTGTCTTTGCGGACACTGTTTATATTTCCTGGGGGCGGTTGTAGCTTCGCCTGAATAGATTGTCTATAATGAATCTTTTGGATGTTGTCAGAAGCAGGGTCTGTGTCTGTGCGTTCTCTATGTTAAAAGCAGAGTTTGGCCTTGTTTTTAAAGTGCTAGTCACCACGTTGCACCATTGCTGCTGCTTCTTGGCTCTCTGGGCTCTCCATGTAAATGATCACAGGATCCTGGCCCTCCCCCCGCAGAACCAGGAAGGCAGGCAGCGCTAGGATGACGGGATTGAATTTTACTATTGCCAAAACAATCACTTTCAAGTAAGGAGCTAGGTTTTTTTTTTTTTTTTTTTTTTTTTATAATCCTTACTATGTATATTAGCAAGGCCTTTTCCAATAAACAAACTCGTGGTTCACACACACAATTTGTAAAGGTAATCAAACATTGTAGAGACTTAAATGACTCGAAGTCTTTTGGATCAAATGTTCTATCCCTTCACCTTCCTTAACAGTTAATCAGCACCATAAAGCTCTGGTTTAAGTCCAGAAAAAATACAGAACAGTCTACTGTGTCTTTCGGCCTTATAAACAATGCAGTTCCATTTAGCCCACATAATTTACTAGGTAGGGGGGCTCCAGCATGATGTATGTCACTTAGATTTGTATAGAAGTGTATAAAAATGTGAATCTGTGTTTCACAAGAGACTAAAAAATATATACATATGAAAAAATACTGTGTAGAAAGCCCCAGTCTTATTTGAAAGACTAGCTCTCCAACAATTAGATTTCTGGTCTTGGGTTTGTGTTGTCACTTGTTAGAGAACATGAGTGTTTGTCAATTTGTGAGAGCAAAGGCCTTCATGGTTAAAAATTTTGAGGAAATAGTTAACTAATACCAATTTAGATTTTTTTATGTTAAATACCTTTCCTGTCTAGCAGTTAAAAAAAAAACAGGTTTAGAATTATGTCACTTGCTGTGTTAGATTTTCATTAGGTGGATTTGTTTCTTTGTTTTTTTTTTTTCACCTTAAGCCGAACCTACAAAGGTAAGTTGTGAAAGCCAGATAAATTTTTTTGAGCCCTTATTGGGAAGATAAGCAATTCAACAGAGGTTTGGGGTGTGGGCTTCGGTGTCAGACAGACATGGATGAGAATATTAGTTATTAACATTTTTCAGTCTAATTTGTAAAATAGGGATAATAATGGCCTCTATCTCTAGAATTTTAATAAGTGTATGAAACTATGTTCAGAAAACACTTTGTACCTAATCTATAATAAATGTTCAGAATTTTAGATGTTTTACTAATCTAGCTTTATCAGCAAGCTGATGGATAAATTATAAGATGGCAGCCTGAATCTTCTGGAAATGTTAGATAGAGCAATTTTAAATTCTAAAGAAGGTACCTGTTGTGTTTGTGTTCAAGTATGTGTATATGTTTCTCATGTTTCTATCAGAGCAATACAAATAATTATTATTGAAGGATTAATAATTTTAATATGCTTTTAGAGTTGAAGTTACGGTTGCATGGTATTTTTAGGGCCAGTCAGAAACATTTCATTAATTATCTTTCAAATTTAAAAGGACTCTTTATTTCAAATAGTTGTGTTTATTAGCCTTTGGCAGGAAATTCAACCAGGAACAGAAGAAGTATTTGTCTTTAACCAAGTATGATTTTTAATTGAAGTATGAAAAAATGTGACCTAAGGGTATCCGGTTATTTGCTTTTGCATGTACTAATGTGCAAGGCCAACAGATAAGACACTAGAAGTGTTAGGACTGATTGTGGGCATTTGTTTTATTTTTAAACTTTTGTGAGAATGGATGTTCAGTTAATTCAGGGACTCTTCTCATTGCATCATTGAATCATTTGCTAAAATTTGCAAAATTTAAAAAATGCTTCCATCTTTAAAACAAACCCTTTAAAAGCTTCTGTATGTGTGTGTGTATGTATGTGTGTGTGTGTGTGTTTTCTTAGTGCACATTAGGCGCATAGAATTGGACTGATTGGAATCTTAGCTCATGCCACAGATGACTTCTAATTTTACTAATTGTTCCACAGGGACACAGAGATGGTGGTTTGTAATAATTTCACATAACTGTAAAGGGTACAGTGTTAATATGAACTGTTTCTTGCCTGTGACAGTATGCTCTGAAGCAGAGGATGACTTGATTGAATAAATTATTGATTGCTTGTACTCCTAGAACATCATAGTTAATGACAGATTCTTGGCTCATACTTGTAGATGTGCATACAGTGGACAAGTTACTTAATCCCTTTGTACTTCATTGAGTGTTGGGAGGAATTAAGTAAGTTAATCTATATAGAACATTTAGAACTGTGCTGGGCACTTAGTCAATGTTCAATGAATATTAGCATTAAATTGGTTTTTGGAATGTTATTATATAATGAGCATGCTTATTTTTATAACAGAAAAACAGCTATACAAAATTGTAACATTTTCCAAAAATTTTTTAAGTCTCGGTGATGTAAAAATTCTTGCCAAATAGCACTTAAAAAGTAAGAGAACATATAGTAATTAGGCAATATCATTGTGTCTTTCAAATATGAAATGGATCGCAGTCTTAATTATTCAAATAATTCTTCTAGATCTCAATTCCATTCTCCTTTTCAGAAACTTTTAAAATCAGTAATGCATGAAGTCTGTTATAGATTAAATGGGGGAAGGCAATGTGTGAATTTTAGTGCATTATTACAGCCAACTTAAAATATTTTAAACTATGCATTTTTAAAAGCCTAGAAGAAAAATACAAATGGGTGAGGGGATCACGTCCACCCCAGTTTCTTCTTTTCCCCCCAATCCGCGTGTACATATAATGATACTTCATTTATATAATAGTTATTCAAAACAAATTCTGGCTTATTAACTACATGTAGCAGGGTTTTGTTACTGTTTTAGAAAAACACCAAATTTCATGGCACTTTGAAATTCTCAAGTTTAATGTCAAAACCTTTGCTGTGAGAATTATGTAGTAGAGGTCCTTTCGTAAGTTTACAGGTTTGTCTTCATAAGAGATATTTGAAAAGTCCACCAATGGGTAATAAGAATCTGCATGCAGGCCAAGTCCATTGACCTTGATTTATGGAAGGTGACCCTTCCCAGATCTAAGTCTATAATGGTAAGCTGCATTTGTATAGCACCTTCAGTCTATTAGACACCTGGACTACAGGTGTCTGAGGAAGACATCTGTGCACTTGGGTTAACAGGAAAGTTCCATAGATAAAAAGTAATCACAACACTATCCTTCTTGCAGTATCTCACCCAGTTCTCACAAAGGCCCACATGAGAAGTCTGAGGTTCCCTCAAATTCCCAACCTTGCTCAAGGGGCAGGGACAGAATTTGCCCCAGAGTCATTCTGCCTCCACACCTCCTAAACTAAGTGCTCTGCCAAGAGCCACAGTAGACGTGTGTCCAGCTAGATCTGGGAGTGAAGAGGGCTTTATGGAGGCAGTTCCATCAAAAAGCTCTAAATCAGATAAAGAGAAACATGAGAGGGCTCCTTCTAAGAGAGAAAGACGCCGTGAGGAAAGTCATCAGGGCCTCCCATCAACTTCATCCCTTTTCAGCCATCACAGTCAGTGTCTCCAAAATGACTGTGAGACTCAGCAGGCCTGAAGTAAATGCAGAGGCCCAGTGCTTTGGAGACCTCTGAATCTGCCTTTCCCATCCCTGCATTCCCAGAGGAGGTTTGACAGGGCCTGAGGGAACTGGCCTGCTAAGTCTTGCTCTAGAACCAGCTTCTGCCAATAGATCCTGAGCGCTCTCTCCTTCTCTCTTAGGAAGGACAGTACAGTCCTAAGCAGGTAGCTCGGAGCCAGAGAAGAGAGTGGAGGTGATTTGAGTGAAGGTAACTTGTAACTGGATTACTCCCATTTACTGCCAAGTCTCTCTTGAAAATTATTTCTAGTGTCACTTAAATGTTTGGTTTATCATGTCAGGTTTTATTGGATATCGTAAAAGTGTTTAGCTGTGAATGTCTGGTTGCCATCCTGGGACAAGGAGGGTTTTTGTCTTCTTTTAATGGGTCTGCATTTCAGAAGATTACTTTATAATAAAAGCCAGAGTGATGCAGACTATTTAGACTTGTGATATTTCAGCTCTGCTGGAGGATTAGTAGCTAAAAGAATTCTTTTTAGGTTTGAGTGAATCAGTTGCTAAGAATCTTTTGTTCTTTTCACATTGATTGATTGTAAATAGGTGATGGGACCTGGGGGGTCAGAAGGTCTTATATTCTGTGTGCTTCCTTAAAGAAGTAAGCTACCTTTTTTTCTTTTGCAAGCAAGGTAATGTAATTGACACAGGATTCCCTTTGGTTGATGGAGGAGAGAAGTGTAAGCCTTGATTGCGTTTGAGTTGGCGTGGTCACCGATGCTCACTGGAGTGTCTGAATTGGTTGCCATGTCTTTACTTGCATTCTTTATGTAGAGAATTGTCTTCATTCAAAATGGCTGTGTGCATACTCACGTGAGCCAGTTGGGGGTGGCATCTTATCTTCACTGGTGCAGAATAATCAGGCTTTTATTTAGCTGCAGATGCTGCCAGCCAAGATATCCCTGATCACTGGACACTAAACCCACTGGGACATTTTGACTCTGATCCCAAGCTCATGGTGACTTCAAATGTTGTCTGTTTCTTGAGGAGAAATTATTGTAGAGGAGAAGTATGAAGCTTCTTCTCAAATGAAGATTCAAACTGAAGCCCATGAAATCCCAACATAAGCTAAATCTGATGGAAAAAGGAAACAAAATCCCCCCAGTGTTTGGAGTTTATTGAGGCTTACCAAGATCTTATGGAGATAAAACCATCACCCAGGTTGATTCAACTGATAGCTCAGGCAAACTCAAAAGGTGTCAAAACCAATAGACTAGGACTCTGAGCTATATCTAGACTAATGAAACATTTTGAATTATTAGACATGGCTGCACATTAGACTACAGGACTTCATGTGGGTTTAAGTCATGATTGTCCTCTACTGGACTTCTTTCTCTTTAGTTCCTCTTTCCTTAAGGGGCAGGTGTTTTTGACATTGTTTACTATTAGTTGAACAGAACATGCTCAGTGTCATCTAATCCATGCCAAATACCCTGCACCTCTGACATAGTCTGTCTGATACAGGGAAAGGAGTAGTAACTCCTGGGGGTATGGAAAGGGATTTGTGTTATTTACTGACCAACTATGGCCCTCCTTCTTGGAACAGGATGCAAGTGACGATGACTGCAAGTGCCTTTGGAATGCCACATTTTGAAAAAAGATTTTTCTAGTTTAGGTAAGAAGTGGGGAGCCTTGTTGCCAAAGCCACCAGAGACTAAAAAAGAAAATTCATTTGTGCCCCCAATAGTGCCAACTGGCACTGCATATTTACTTTCTCTTTCAGGCTGGTCCTTTAGCAAGCCTACTATCAGAATCAGCTTCCTCTTCCTGGCTTCTCTCCTGGGAGTCATTTGCACAGCAGGTGGGATGAACCCTGTTGGTGGGTGTGACTGCTAAGGCAGTGGTGCTGAGGATAAAGGTGCTGTCCTGTACTTTGGACCTTGGCCTTCTGCTGTTTTATGGAAAGACTACACCTTGTGAAAACAGCCAGAAGGATTAGAAACGTGAACACTTCCACATTTAATCTGGTTAAAGGTACCCTTCTTCAAGCAAACTCAGATTCCCAAAGCAGAAACAGCAAAAGATGAATTCCAAGGATTCCTTATGGAATTTCATTAAATAGCAAACTCTCCTATTGTGTTTTCAGTATGATTTGATTTTACATAATTCCAGGAGTTTCAACTTTTCAGGAATATCTCCAGAATTGAAGATTCAGTTCATGCTTTGCCTTCTTTTTTAAGATTTGTATTTGATGAGCAGCATGCTTCAGCCATTACTGTCTCCATCCTGAGAGCACATAAATGCTCCTGGCATGCTGCCTGGGAATGTTTCTACCTTTGCCTCCAGTTCACCTGCTGTTCTCAGACTTCCTTCTGGGAGTAATAAATATCAGGAGCTCCAGGCCACTCACACCCAATAGGGCAGAAATCACCCTGTCCACGCTCACTGTGCTCACCTTCTGAACTCTGGACTGAGCTTTTTCTGCTCACTGACTTCCATGTGAGAACTTACCTGCCTACACCCAGGTCTTCCAGACCTCTTCTCCTGAGCAGAATTCCAGAGCCTCTTCTTTACTCTCCTGGGGAAAAGAGCTATAAAACCTCTTCATTTTAAAATATAAGCAGCATATTTATTTAGTTCCTCCCCCAAATCTGACCACCTTATGTAAAAAGGAAAACACTGAAAAATCTTGCTCCTATCCCATCCCGCTCCACACCTTGTCCTTACTGTCTACAACTAGCAACATGTAAATGCAAGCCAATAAGAACATGTTTTACATTATTTCCCATTCTTTCATGAAAGATGGTAATGTTTACCTGTATGTTCTGTGCCTTGCTTTTTTTAAATCAATAGTAAGTCCTGGAGATTTCTCTCAGCATGTAGAGATCTCCCTTTTTTTAACAGTATAATTGTTTTCATAGTGCCATGTAGTATGGACCAAGTCCCCTATGCAGGACCCTTCAGTCATATCCAGTCTTTTGCTATTACAAACAGTGCTGTGAAGGATAAGTCTCCTTGCTCTTGTGCAGGTGTCCCTAAGGACTGATTCCCAGAAGTGGGACTGCTGAATCTCTGCTTTGTAATCCCCCTCTAGAAGGGCCTGATCATTGCACCCTTTCATGGCACTGTATTGGATGGCTGGTTCCCACAGTCCCACCAGCAAGAAGAGTGTCAGTTCTTTTTGGTTTTGTTAATCTGGTTGGTAGAAAATGGCACTTCAGAGTAAGTTTTTTCTATTGCAAGCAAGGTAGAGGTTCAGGGCCATTTGTACATCTTTTCTTGATCATTGTCTGGGATAGGAGGTCCACCCTGTGGGTCTTGACTGATCTTTCCTTTTGCATCCATCCCTGTCAGAATCTCTTAAATACAGACTTAAGAATGTGATGCCGCCTTTGGACCTAAGAGTGGAGTGGGCTGCCAAATAGTGCAGAATCAAGAGAAGTGGAAAGTAGGGTTTGATGCCAGTTGCTAATGTCTGAATTATGAATAGTTTTCAGCAAACGGTATTATTAAACTGGGGCTTCTCCAACATCATAATGAAGATGATCTTCTTAGTCTAGAATTTCTTCCCCTCATAAAAAACAAGAGCAAAAGAACAATTGAGAATATGTAAATTCCAATGGCATTTCCCACAAAATCTTTTAAGAAGTCTAGAATTTTCCATTTATGTGTAACTCCTGATATACATGCCAGATTTTTTTTTGTTTGTTTATTCCCTGAATTGGGCTTCTGTTTTTCCTTTGATTTCACTGTCAGAGAGACATTTTATTTCCAAGGTTAAAGGAAAGATGAAAGTAAAAGTATAGTGTAAGAAGACAGGCCAGAACTCAGGATTCCAGGAAAGGAGTGGGTTTGAAATTGTGTCTTGCTTTTCGAGCTGCTCTTTAGTTAGCTCTTGGGGTGTCATTTCAATATAAAATTAATTTTCATTTTTTGAAGATTGAGTTACATTGAAAGAGAGGGACATTATGATTTGGTGAAAAGATAGCTGCAGTCTTCTTGATTTTAGAAATTGCTAAGAGGCAGTAGTATTTAAAGTTGGTCAATGTCTCCATCCAAAAAAGTAAAAACCAGAAGCAAATTAATGATTCCACAACAACAAACTCTCAGATTTATACCACTAGCAGTGATGGCCCTTGAAAGGTCCCACAGAAAAGAGCAGATCTTCCAGCCCAGAGCTCTATGTCTTTTCAGCTCCTGATTATGTGGGTTCCTTTGTAAAGTTTGGTGTGAAGCTCTTCCAATGTTTTGTTTTTCTTCTAGCATTTATTTTGATCTGTTGCTATGGTGTTGATATTCCCCACTGTAGTGTCAGCTCATAAGGACAAGGTCTTGGTCTGGTATTCTATCCCATAGAAGGATACCACATAGAAGGATACCAGCACCTTTGGGAGCCTGATCTATGGTGACTCAGATGCTACTGAAGTACCTTCTGAACCCAGATGGATTTTTGTCGTCAGCTGCATTAGGGACCCTGTGTAGACATTGACCTGGGAAGGTTGTGTTACCCTTTTCCTGGCCTTTTGGCAGGATACACTATCCTTGGGAACTCTCTGGAAGCATTTTTGGTGGTTTAGAGCTTGAGTGTATAGTCTGAATTATCTGGGCATGACCTGACCGCTTAGATCTTCTGATCTTTTGAAAAACAGAAATAACAACACTGTATTTCAGCATATCTAAGATGTCATCAATTATGAGATATGCCATTATTCTCTGTGTCCCAAAGGGAAAAAATGCTGCCAAATAAACTATAACAAACATCAATGACAGGAGTGTATTCATTTTCTGTGGCTGCTATAACAAATTATCACAAAGTTAGCAGCTTAAGAAAGTCCAACGGTATTATCTCACAGTTTGTCAGGTTAAAATGCAGGGTGGACTTGCCTGATTTGTCTTCTCTGGGTTTTACAAGGCTGAAGTTAAAGTGTCTGCCAGCTAGGCCGTATTGGAAGCCCAGGGAGGAATCTGTTTTTAGGCTTCCTTAGGTTGTTGGTAGACTTTAATTCTTTGCAGTTGTCTTGCAGAGGCTGTATTTTCTGTGGGGTCTCAGCTGGGGGGCACCTTCATCTCTTAGAGACCTCTCTTTCGTCCTTGCCCCTGGACTCTTTATCTCAGAGCCAGCAATAGTATGGCAGATTCTTCTCATGCTTTAAATCTCTTTGATGTCCCTTCTGCTATATGTGTCTGCCCCTAGCCAGAGAAAATTCTCTCCTTATGAGGGCTCATTTGATTATGTTGATTGGATTAGTCCTCCCCAATAAGTTACTCCTCTTATTTAAGGTCTGTAATCTTACTTACATAATGCAAAATTTATTTTGTCCTTTAATATACCATGTTCACAGGTTCGAGGAATTAGGATTTGGACATCTTCTGAGAGGTGGGCATTCTGCCTATCATGTAGAGTTATCCCAATATCAGGGATGATAAAATGTGAGCAAACTGATCACTGTCTTTATTTTAGGAATAAAAGGACTACTGATATATGTAAAGTTAAAGCTCTTGCATGTTAGTAAGTGCTCAGGGGTTAACTATTATGGTAATTATAATTGACATTTCGATCAGCATGGTCACATACCACACATCACCTTTAATCTCAACTGAAATTATTCTATAGTTATGGATTTCTCAAACCTTAATTGAGAGAGAATTGTGTGCTGGCAGCAAATTTGATGTTAGTGCTGGTGATGGGTACTTCTTGAGTGCCAGCTCTGCACTGGCATGTGCCAGCACCTTTGCATACTCTTTCTCACTCCCTGTAGTAGCCCTGAGTAGGGAGTCTAGCTCTGTTTTACAGGAGAGGAAGCAGGTTCAGAGAGGTTGATTACTGTGCACAGTAATAAATGGAGGTGTCATCCTGCTTTGATTCCAGTTATGCCCTACTCTGAAGTTGGTGCTCTTTTCATGGTGCCATGCTGTCTGTCCTTTCACCCCCTTCCTGCTAATACCATATGAAAGTACAACAGGAAAGGTGTCCACCACGTAAGCTGGAGGGGGCGACCTGCTGGAAGGTAAGGGGACATAAGGGAGTCACAGAAGGCTGTGATTCTCTCCTGTGCTTGCATGCTTCTTTGCTGTTAGACATTTAGCTCATTGTGAACAAAGGCCCTGTCGCTTCAGCTGTTTTTTTTTTTTCCTTCAGTTTTTAATAAGCACCAAAATGAACTTTTTTCATTCAACAAATGAAGGTTGCCTACTCTGTGGGGCCTAGGTTCAGCTCTGGCCACGCTGTTTACCAACTTGAAACCTTGGAAACATTCTTATCTGCTCTATGTCTGTTTCACCATCTCTAAAATGAGGGTAATAGTAGCACCTGCTCCACAGGTAGGTTGTAAAACTGAGAGGGTTAATAGGTGGAGGCACTCAGAGCAGCACTCAGCAGACAGAAACCCTCACTGTCCCTTATGACACACTTAAACTCATCTTTTCTTGGATTGAACCCGGGGCACTTTATCACTGAGCCATATCCCCAGGCTTTTTTATTTTTTATTTTGAGACAGGATCTCACCAAGGGCTTCTACAATTTGAGACCCTCCTACCTCAGTCTCCTACGTTGTGGATTATAGGTGTGTGCCACTGTGCCTAACTAGAGGTTCATTTTTATTGCATTTTACAAAATGATTTCTTCCATGATGAGTTGGAAATTAAAAGGCAGGTCTTTTCCCATGATTACTTTGAGTAGCATTTCTCTGCCCCTACATACTATCTCTGTGACTCACACTGTTCCTTTGCCTTGAGTTCATTACACATTTATTATGTACCTGTGAGCATAAGACCCTGGGGACACACACTTGAGTAAAGTACTGCCTTTACTTTTGAGAAAGTATCTCTCAGACTACCCAGTGAATTTCTGCCTATCCCCTGATATCTGTCAAAACTTCATTCTTTTGTCCATTAAGAAGACATTTATTAAACACCAGCATTTACTGAGTGCTTTCTGCCTTCTGTTCCTGTCTAAGGACCACCAAGCAAATGTGGGGACACAGACATGTGGTGAACACTGGCTGTATGATAGCAGTGTTAAAGGGCAGTGTGAACAGAGGAGTGTGGAGCCTGACTTTACCTTGGCAGGGGCAGGGAGAGGCAATCAGGAATGGTTTCACCATTGAGGGAAAGGCATGTGTCTAAAGATTAAGTCCCAGTCTTGGAGTTAAGCCCAATTCATGGCCAAAGCCCAGCTCTGCCACTCACTAGTCATGTGATTTAGAGTGATTGCCTCTCTGAACTTGGGATTCCTCATCTGGAAAACTGGAATAGCAGCACCTGCCTACCTCCCCAGAATGTCTCGAGGCTCACAGGAGAGTGTATGCACAATGTGCTTAGAAGAGCACCTATGTAAATGCACCGTAAAGTCACCTGTCATGACTGCGCTCTCTCCTTTATCCCCTTCTTGGACATATTTAAAATTTCCCTTGTCTGGGATTCCTTCAGCAAGCTATTTAATCAGCACACTCATATTACATGGGATTATGTAGTTTTATCTGCTATGTATTTGTCTTCCTTCTAGAATGTGTTTTACCCCTTGGATTCAGTGGTATTTTTTCATTTTTATATTGCCAGTGATGGGCAGTGTCCAGCTCATAGAAGTCTCAGCAAGTGTCTGGAGAGTATGTGTTGAATTAAAATGATCTAACTTTGAGAACTTAGTATTTTTCAGAAACCTTTGTGAGTAGTCTGGTCAAACCTTAATTTCCACTTTACACATGGAAACAGGCTGATTCTAGATAGTTCCTGTTGCTTGCCCAAGGTTACAGAGCCAGTAGATGGCAGTGGTGGGACTAGAACCCGTATTTTCCTGGTTTCTGCAGCCTCTTGGAGTCTACCTGTGACTGGGGAACTGTGGGGTGTGCTGAACTCAACCTCTTATTACCTGCCCACTGCCCTGGGAGGGCTGAATAGGCAGGAGCCAGACCAGAGGAGGGCACCTTCTTTCCCCACCCTCTCACTCCCTGCTGCCCCACAGGTATTCATGGGTCACACCAGACTGAGGGACCACCTGGAAACCTGGTGGTGGAGGTGGGGCAGGGCCTGGAAGCTGGAGGCCACTGGAGAGTGAAAGTCGTGGGGAGGATCTGACATCAAGAGTGAGTAATTTGTAACTAATCCCAGAGGGTGGTGCCAGTCAAGGGGGAGGGGCCAGGGAAGTCTGGGGGTTGGGAAGCTGGTGGTTCCATAAGGATATCTCCAGGGCAGTGGATCTGCTTTGTAGATCGCCTCTGCCCCTACCACTGCCAGCAGTGACATGGTACACTTCCTTTCTTTTGGAACCAGTCTCCTTTACCCTGTTCAGGGGCACATTCTGTGCGCTAAACACTCAGACCAGGTGTAAGGTGTAATTTTATTATGTAGGTGGGCAAAGGGATGAATTCACATGAAGGACTCTGACCTCGAGCTTTCCCGACTTGAACAAAAGTTAACAGTTTTGACTTTGTACATGTACTTTCATTAGAAGGAAAGTAACAGGATTCTTCCTGTTACTGCATCCTGAGGGAGGTGCACCATTGGGCACCTGACCTATGGAGCCAGCCTCTCCTGTGTGGACCGAGGGCAGCGACTGCTTTCAAAGCTCTGGTGATGCCAGCAGGTCAGACTGGGAGCCCTGGAGGTGGCCTTGCTACTGAGGTTATAATCAGGCTGTTGCTGTGGATAACATGGGAAGGAAGTCAGACCTGGGCTGCTGAGGAGTCTCACAATTCTGGCTCAGTTTTCCTCATCCATTTACGGGGTCTGGGAGGAACCTGTAAGCACAAATTCTTGTCAACCCACAGGACTGCTGCTTGGAAGCATACACTCTTATTTACAAGCCAATTATTGTTGCATCCTGTCAGGTAAAAACAAAAAGGCTGTCCTGAGAGAAGGACCGTCTCCTTTCCCTTTTTGACACAGTAACCTGCAGTATAATAGCACAATACCTCTGGGGACAAGGGACACAGTACAAAGGGGTCTTGACTGAGGCCTCTTTCTGAGGTAGTCTTGCTGGATGGACTGTTTTCTTAAAAAATCAGAGTTTTGGGATTCCAGGATGTAAGACATACTCATGGCCATGTTCTGCTACGGAGCCTGGGCGCAGATTATTGTTTTTGAGAGGTCTATGTAGACTTTCACGGATTGACCAGAAATGACTTTCGTGGTCAACATTAATTTTCTTTGATGTCCAGCAGTATGTTTTATTTTTATCTGAGATTTAATAAAGGAAAACATGTGAGGGCGGGCAACTTGCAACATTTGCACTCATAGAAACAATCTGTGGCTTTGTTTTGCTAGATATAAATACAGTTGTTATTTTAAAGAAAGGTTTTGTTTGTGTTGAATTTCTGATCCACCTATTTTTCCCCATTCCCCCTTGAAAGTTAGAAACTTTGGTATGGTAACACTTTCCAGAAGCACCTGAAAGTTAGTTCCTTAGGAACATTTATGGTCACCAACCAAATAAAAATGAAAAATGAAATCTCAAGAGTGCAACTTGGTTTCAAAACTAACCTTTTATAACTTCAATTAAGGGAAGGAGAGGGAAGTAACTTATTTTTTTGTGCCTACTCTTGACCATCTATTATAGTTCTCCAAAACCAAGGAAATTAGTTCATCTTACAAAAGAGCAAACTGCAACTCAGAATGGTTTAGTATCTTACCCAATGCTGCACAACTCATGGGAAGCAGAGCCAGAATTCAGACCTGTGCACATTTGACTACCCATCCATCCTCCTAAGACTTAAAAGATACAGAAAATCTAGTGTTATTTTTCTAGCACCTTTAAAATACTTTTTTTTTTTTTATTGTTCATCGAAGATTGTCTGGATAAACCATAAAACATAAAAGCACGTGAAGTGTTATTGAACCTAAGGCTCAGTGCAGCCACGAGGACGCCAAGTGCAGTAAAGAGAAAGTGGGACTATCCCTGGCAGGAACCATGTTCATAAGGAGCCCAGCAGCCACTCATGCAAATTCATTTTTAAACTGCCTCATAGTAACTGCAAAGACTGGCATTGTCAGTCCTCAGCTCAGTTGTCTTTTTATTACTTGAGACCTGCCCTACTAAATACAGAGTTGTAGGTAGGAAGAATTTTGCTAATCATAATATGTCTTTAGTTGATGGTTACATTGAA
>JAJEJO010053326.1:0-29631 GCA_020662805.1 Glaucomys volans | reverse complement strand
CCATATAAATAGAGTGGTAACAGTCATTCTGGGCTCTGATTATGGACATGTCACAGTAAGCCAAGAGCAGCCTGCAGGACCAGAAACTGGCCCTAGAGAGATCTACTCAGGGTGTGGGGTTTGAAAGAAATCAATCAAGTTCTCCTTCTGGACATTAAAACATTGGTTTTACAGTAGATTATATTCTTAGAGGTACTTTAAAATTTTTATTTTCTTCTTTCACATAAACCTATGAGTTAATTTGTAAATATCACAACTACCAAGGATGATTTGAGATAACGGATCTATCAAATGACTCTGAACCAGAAATGAGCTTAGTAAAGGTAGCAGAGAGGGGGTGGGAAAGAGGTGAAAAACTACTAGTGGTCTCTATAATTAACCCTATGATTGTAGCCTAAGAGTTATTCAGAAAATGTTCACAAGAAATGCTAAATTAAATATGTCAAACAAAGAAAATATCAACCTACATATGCAGGGCCAGAAGGAAAAGTTATATGATAAAATGGATGAGCCTATTGGAGCAAAGAGCCTGAATATGTGGCCCAAGAGCAAGGAAAAGACCAAAAGGACAGGTTACAGCCTGTGGGCTCCTACCAAGTACTGATCCAGTGGCTCAGCTACAGGAGTTCTCTCAATTTCTCAGATGCTGGAATCACAGCAGTAGAGGTACTTCTAGAAATTGCCACAAGTGGACTATGAGAATTTCTCTCAACTCCCCAGAAGCCAGAACAGGGTCAGGGATCCCTAGATAGCTGCTGAAGAGCTGAGAGTCCTCAAGCATGAAGCAGATTTTGGTGACTGAATTATAGAAATTTCTTTCAGTTCTCTAGAAGCTGGGGCCACTCTTGGTGGGCTATGGTAGTTTCAACTTCCAGAAGCCAGACTGGCTTTCCAGCACCTGAGCCATTGATGCTACTTTCAACTCCCCCGAAACTGGAGTCCAATTTCAGTCTCCTTTTAAGCCTCTAGAGCAGAAGGAGAGCCAGGTGGGCCAGAACCAAAGAGGAGAAAGAGAAGATGAGCATATTCTAAGGAAGAGAGGACATGTGTGCTTGTTGTATGGTGAAGAGTTTGACTCCATCAAGTGTCAAGGACATCAACAATCACTCTACTGCCATATGAATCTGCAAGGTTCAGAAATTTCCCAGCAACTGTTAAGGGGACAAACTGGTGAACTGGGCTTCTGCCTTTTGTCATTGACAGTGAGGGAGGTTAAGCAAGAAAACAGCAAAAGAATAGGATGCATTGACAGCAGTGTGGATAAAACTAGTGTCTTCTGGGTGGACCAGAGGCTTATCCTGTCCCAGTGAGTCTGGAGGAAAGAATTCAGTTGGGGGTGTGTGGTTAGGGTTAGACTTGGCCTAAGGAAGGCTTTCACAAGCAGATGATGGGAGCCTTCAGGGAGCACTGAGTCAAGAAGCTGAAAAAGGCACCTCCCTCTGCAGGGTGCTTCCTGGCCTGGTTTCTCCTGCTGGCCACCTCACTGGTAGAGCTCCCTCCCACACTCCCAGGAACTCCAGCTGCTGCCATTGTCACAACTGGTAGAGAAAAGTCACTCCAAGACTTGAGCTCCATGTGGCTGACATTTACTCAGGGCCATATCAGTGAGTGCTTTAATGTGCACACTTTAGATTGAGCCCTTACTTAACCATTCAGAGGCATGGAAAAAGGGGCAAGACTGCACATCAGGGCAGAGCTCAAAACTCTAGCACTCCTCTAACAATATTGCCCTTAACCTGGATATTCTGTACTAGAGACAAGTCCCTTTGCACAACTGAAAAGGATTAATTTCAATTTGTTCTTGTTTGGCTTTTGCTCCCAAATTTGCAACTGGTACAGGTACTGCTTTTTCTAAGAGCAGCACCCAAAGTCAGTGAGACTATTCAGGCCTTGGTTAGCCTGAGGCAGTCATCAGCCACCAGGGCTGGATGAATCTAGCATTTCCCAGGCCAGATGTGCCCTGCCTTAGGACAGATTTATGCTGATGCCCTTTATGAGGTTCTTATCCTTGCTGCCAGATTGCCCATTGACCTCTCAGTGGCTCCATGTGACACAGGAGCTGTAGTATTCTGTGCTCTTCCCTGGGCTTTGGTTCTGCAATGCCTGAATAAGGCAGTGATCCAGACTGACCAGGGCATAGGCAGAAGTCTACTACTGTCATCTATCTGGCAGAATCATTGAGAAATGAATTGCAAGTCAAGGTTTTGTAATAGGAGATTAAAATCTTCTCTTGATTTAGCTACAAAAGAATTTACCATGACCTAGAACAGAGCATCAAAGAAGCTGATGCAGTGGAGGAACTGAGGTGGTGCTGTGCCAATCATGGCCAGATATAACCATAAACTGACTACAGTTTGGCTCTAGGGGTCCATTGATGGTGGAGCCTTTCTGAGTGCAAGTGGCCCTAGAGGAGACAGGCAGCTTCTCCATCCCTGCAATGGCATACTGGGACCAGCCATGCTGGGATTGTCTTAGGAACTGCTTGTATTTCATTCCTCAGTGGTGTTTTGTCTTTAGAGTGGCACAGGACACTGTGAAAAGTTCCCTTGGGTTTATCAGAGGTGCCTGCTAACACCCAGAGAGGGTAACAGTGAGGAGGAATATCTGACAGGCTGTCTCACTGGAGGGGGTGTCTTGGCCAGAGCCCATGGGTGGCTCATGGGTGGCTCTCAGCTGGAAACCACCAACTGTGTGTTCCTTGTGTACACATTTGCCATTGGTTCCAAATGAATCATACATGACTTTTTGTTGTTGATATTTTGTTTTTCTTTTCCATGCCACAAGGAAAACAAAATCCGTTTTATGCTTAACTCATGAATTGCCCAGTTGTCTGCTGTGTCTTCAGTCCACAAAACCATGTGTGTGGTAGTCCCCCACTCTCACTCCCTACTCTGCAGTAGAGCATCTGATGCAGCTCTTTGTCAGGGTCATTAACCATGGGCTTTTCTTTCCCCAGTTGCTTGACACTGATCCCATTGGCGCTCAGAAGCCATGAATGTGCTATAGAAGGCCTTCCTGCAGGACTTTCCCAAAGGCATCTGTGTGATGCTTTAGTAACATTCACCAGTGAAACCCATTAGCAGATCATCTGCTGCTTAAGATGGAAACCAGCTTCCATCTCTACCAGCACCACACTGCAGAGAGGGATGAGGTGGGACCAGGCAGAGGCAGTTTCCAGAGTGGCTGGCAGGCCCCTGCAGGCACCTTGAACTCTGCAGTGAGACTGAAGCTCTAGGCTGGGGCAGGACTGATGGCTGCTTAGGCCAGCCCCTCTGAGCTCCTCTGTCCTGACAGCCATGGCAGGCTGGAGGTATCCCATTTTACAGAAATAGAAACAAATCTAGAAACTCCCAAGAGCTTTGGTGATTTGCTCAAGGCTCCATGAGAAAATTCTGGGTTAAGATCTAGCTCTGAGGGCTCTAGAGGGCTCTTGTTGCCCTCTATAGTGGGGATGAAGAGAAGTGGGAAAGAGGCTGGAATGCTTAGAAGCTGGGAGGCCCTTCCTTACAGCCCCCAAACCCCGATGAGGCACTGGCTCCTCATAGCACACCCAACCCCTTTTCTTCTGCCCACATTCTGGGTCTCAGTTTCCCCAAGGAGGAAAGATGACTGCCTTTCCAGTTGGAGGGTTAGGGCAAGGGACAAGTGCACAGATGCTCAGAAGGCAATCACTATCATGATTACGATGGACACCTGGGCCAGAGGCAGGCACCTTCTGCCATCCTTGGCTGTCCGTCTAAGCTCCATGCTGGACCAACAAATCCTCTTCGTTCCTCCTTCCCCTATCTCCCACAGTCACTGTGTTGAATAACTGCTACCATCAACCCTCCTTGGGGATCCCCAGAGCCCCTTAGCTGACTGTATGAGTGATAGTGAGTCCTGAGACTATCTCTGAGGAAGAGCTCTGCCAGGGTACCAGGGAGATACTTCATCATCCCTCTCCCAGCCCCTCCTGTCTGCAGAATGTAAGCTGGCCCAGTGACCCAGGCAGCCATCTGACTCTGCCACAGCTAGGTCTTCAGAGGTCCCTGAAGGCAGATGACAGGGCTGCCTCTGCAGCCCTGCCTTCGCTGCTGGGCCTCAGTCTGGCACATGCAAGGTCTCTCTCCACCTGACCTGGCCTTCCCTGGGCAAACTCAGGTTTCCTGTCCAATAGTGGCCTTTGCAAGAGCTTCCAGCTTTTTTCTGTTTCTAGGAGTAGAGTGGGCCAGTGGCTAAAGCCCCTGGCAATGGGGTGGGCCTGGAAGGCTATTCACAACCTGTGGTGACAGAGATGGTGGAGGTTGAGAAAGGCCTTGTGAATACCTACCTGACCCAATTCATGGGGAAACTGTACTCTTCATCACTGCCGGTTTGCCGACCTCCAGGAACCTGTGATTTGGAGACTGGGCCTGCATCTTTTTCTGACTCCAATGTTCCTAGAACAAAACAGAAAAGAAGCAATGAGGTAACTTTGGGCCCATCCCATGAAACCAGATTATATGTTTTAGGTCTCTTGAAATCCTTTGTGAGAATGGATAGGAAAAGAAAGAAGAAATGAACACAGGAACTAAATAAGTACCTTATCTCTTTTTGAGAAAGGTTACCTAATACCAATTGTCAGTGGGCCAACACACGAACATCTAGTCCTGCCACCCTCAGGAAGGCTGTGAGATGTCCTTGTCATGCAAGCAGACAGCAGGCTCAAATGTTGGGCAAAGCGACATGCAGACGGGAGCCTCATTCCTTGCAGAGTTGTTTTGAAAACATTAACGCTCAATATTTTTTCATCTGCATGAGGACTGATATTTTGCATAGAAAACCCAATCTTGACTTGGGTTTGGGATTGCATGTAACAGCAGTGTAGTCCCCGCTCTGAAAACACAGTGTCCTGCTCAGAAAGGAGAAGCAAGGCAGCATTGTGAGAGTGAGACCTGTTCTTCTGGCTGCTTTTGGACCTCCACAGGCCCCAGTCCACTCTCTGCAAACTCTTCACCTCCTGTGTTTGTCCAGTTAGTGAACGCCTACTTTGTGCGAGGCTCAGTGCTAAGCTCAGATCCACAGCATAGGCACAGTCCCTGCACCCCTGCAGCTGCACTCGAGCAATGCCTCAGCTTCCCTGCTGGGTGAGGGGATGCTGAACCTGCCCCTTGGGAAACCCACTGCTGCCTTCATGGGGCAGTCTGGCTACCACTTCAGAGGTGATCTCAAACTTGCCCACTCAAGGCTGTATACACACAACCTCTGCTGTCACTTCCTTTAACAGGGCCATTTCTCACAGTCTTTAGCCACTCATTGCCTTTTTAGACGCTGTTCTTGAGATCCCAATTGCCTCTTTGACCCCATCTAGAAAATCTTTGCACCCCATCTATATTCTCTAATATCTAATCACATGACTTATTGTCTCACTGGCTACACCACGGGCTCCATGTGGGCAGATCTGTCTTGAACCACCTCTGTGTGTCCACTTGGTGTGTACCAGGGACAGTGTTGGATAGTCAGTCAGTTGAGTGAGCATGTGGGAGGTCACAGCTCACCTCTGGAGGAAGTGCATCTTTCATCAGTCAGTCACACTGTTCCATGTCCCACAGAAGAGGCTTCTTACTCAAATGGCTGTTGCTCAGGATGGTTTAGCACCCATGTCTGTTTCTCCCACTGCATAGTGAGCTCTGCAAATACCAGCACAGGGCCTGGCGGGAAGCAGGCTCAGTGTGGATCTGGGGAATCTGTCATGCTGTCTGCTCCCCTGTACCTCAGCACCTGTCATGGCATCTGGAGCAGAGCAGGCAGTCAGCAGACACTGAAGTGAGTTGACTGGATCCTATCCATGCCTGTTGTTACTCCACACACACACACACGCACACACACACACTTGGTCATCAGTTGAACTTCTTACACTGACAGGCTTTAGGAATGTCACTCATGTTTTCTCTCTTGCACTGCCCTCAGTAGGATGGGAGCCAGATCCTTCTTGATGAATGTAACTTGGACAAACTTTGCTTAGGTGACTCTGCCTCATGAAGTATATCAAAATTTGCATATTTTCCTGGAAAAAATGAAAGATTTTTCCTTGTAGAATTCCAACTACAGTTGTTCTGATTTTAATTAACTATAAATATTAATATTCATGACAAGTACTATATAATTTGAAGTACTTTTATGCTCAGATTATCAGGTGAAGAATGTCTGGTGAATGTCGATATTGAAGGGGTGCATGATTTTGAACTATTAATAAGAATTGCAGGCTGTTTACTTGATCAACAAATATCTACCGAGTGCTCACAAAGAGCAAAGCATGACTTTTCAGGCTCTGGGGAAGAAACAAAAATTCCCAGATCTACTAAGCAAATACTTATTGAGCATTTCCTGAGGGCAGGTTCTGTGCTAGTAGAGAAAAAAGTCTGGTGACGGGGAAGGCCCCAGTCCTATAGGAGTTCTCAGTGTTCTCAGTGGACAGAGGACACATTTTTGGTTGTGAGCTGTGTGCCTATGAGTTCTCAAAGTGACCTGGACAGAGTGGAGGGGCATGGGGAGGGAAGGGCAGAGCCGTTCACAGATGAGCCTCACTCTGTATTAGTTATCTATTGCTATGGGTCGATTTACCTCCCAACTTAGCTTCTGAACAAGGTTTCAGTCTGTGGGCTCCAAAGCAGAAAAATCATCACAGAAGGACATGGCAGAGGAAAGCTGCTGAGCTCGTGACTGCCAGGAAGCAGAAAGAGACAGGAAGGAGCAGGGGAAAGAAACACCTTCCAGGGCTCACTCCCAGTGACCAGCTTCCTCCAGCAAAGTTCCACCACTTCCCAGCAGTTCATTAAGCTGAGGATGGACTAATCCACTGATGAGATCAGAGCCCTCATGATCCAATCACTTTCCCAAAACCCCACCTCTGAACACTGCTGCCCTGGGAACAAGCCTTCAACACAGGAGACTTTGGGGACATTCCAGATACAAACCATAACAGGCAACAAACATGTTCTCTCACACAGGTTCCTGAGGGTCAGGAATTGGGGGTGGCTTAACTGGCTGATTCTGCTGCTAGGTCTTTCATGAGGTTGCAGTCACTGAGCCCTCTCTCAAGTGGTGTGGGCAGGCCTCCACTGCCCACTGGCCTCTCCACAGGGTTGGCTGAGTGCCCTCAAGACATTGTAACTGGCTCCACCCAGAGCTAATGACCCAATTGCAGGGTGAGGGGGTGGGCCACAGTGTCCTTTTTAACCTGATCTGGAAAGTCACATGGTCACTTTACCAAATGCTAAATTGTGTTGGTCACACTGACCATCTTGGTAAAGTGAGGGTGGAGATTACACAAAGGTGAGATAGATTCCAGGAGATGGGAATCATTGAATCATTGAGGCCATCTGGCTATCACACCCTCCTCTGACTGAGTGGAGAAGAAAATGCAGAAAGGCTCACCATGTGGAATACAGCCACTGCCCAGGTGACAGTAAGAGCTGGCCACATCCCTGGGCAGTGCTCATTTCCATGACTGCAGGATCCTTGCCTAGGCTTCCTGGATACCTAATCATTGAGCGGATTACAAACCTAAGTTCACTACCAGAGATTCAAAGGGTTACAATACATATAGAATAATATAATGTAATAATATACATAATAATATTAATATCATAGTTACATCTAACATATTATCATAAAAAATTGAAATTTGAGAGCTTTAAAAACAAGCATGACCCAGCCACTTCTCAGTATTTATTCAAGAAAATTAAAATTCCTCCAGCAGGACAGGCACACCCACGTATGCAGCACCACTACTCACAATAGCCAAGCTATGGAGCCAGCCTGGGTCCACCAACAGATGAAGGGTCAAAGAAAATATGGTGTATATACACATGATGGAGATTGAATCAGCCATCAAGAATGAATTTGTGGTATTTTCAGGAAAATGGATGGAATGAGAGCATTATGTTGAGTCAAATAAGTCAGACTCAGAAAATGAAGGGTCATAGGTTTTCTCTCATATGTGAACTAGAGAGGAAAAAAGCGGAGAGGGGAAGGGAGCTGAAATCTCACAAAAATAGAGGAGAGACCAGGGGAGTAGAGGAAGGGCACCAGGGGGAGGGCAGAGAGGGCAAGAGGAGGAACTAGGGAGCAACATTGCCCACTTGTGCTGTTCTGTCATGTGAACGTACACATAGGTGACGAGGAATCCCAGTGTCATATATAATATGATGGTGCCAATAAACACAAGTGATCTGAGGCCGCTTACTTATTACCCATCTTTCTTTCTCTTTTGTCTCTCCTCCAGTCCCCAAGGATCCTGCAAAAGGACAAGGCCGAAGGGACAACGATGGCCCAGCACCCATTGTGGTGAAGAGGTGTAAAGTCACCCACCACAGGAAGGAGGCCAGTGCATGCTGGGCAGTCAGGGTCTCTGGGGTCCCCAGGGGCTGCAACCTGTTGCAACGAGCTCCGCAGGAGCCGGCAAATCTGGGTCTGGTGGCTAAGAATGATGAGGTCCACCAAATCCAAAAAGAGGATGGGGAGGACGCCGGCGGCCAGGTGGCTAAGAGTGACATGGTCCACCCAATACAAAGGGAGGAGGGGAGGATGCCAGTGGCCAGGTTGGTAAGAGTGGCGTGGGCCACCCAATCCAAAGAGAGGATGGGGAGGATGCTGGCAGCCAGGGGCACCAGCGGTGACTGAGTCCCCAGCAGCCACAGCAATCTGGAAGCCCAGGACCTTCTTTCTGCCTAGAGTAGGTCCAGCCCCCACCCTCCTGCCTAGTGGGCTGTTGTCTGGGCAGATTTAAACAGTCAGGTAAATCAAGCTGAGGAATCCTAGCAGAAGGTGGATTCCACCCTAGTGAATGTGTTTGCTGTCATCAACATGTGAGAAGAAGGCTGGTCAGTCTGTACCGGGACCCTCTGGTGATGGTGGCATAAGTATTACTATGATCTTGATGGCCTGGATGGTTATTGCAGTGATCTTGTTCTTGCTGACACCTCGTGATCCACGAGGATCCAACTTATCTGGAAAGTCAACCAATTCTCATAATGCACAGGATCCACCAGCTCCTCCTGTGGACTAACTTGGTGATGTGGGAAGTGGAAATAGTTAACGCCTTGCAAGACCAATGAAAGAAGATGACCAGAGAACTTTTAACCCCATTAAAACTGTTTTCCCTTTTGCATCTGCAGTATGAGATGGTATTGTTTTCATGAGTTTCTAGAAATTTCACTTGTAAACTTATTTTTGCTTCCTGTTTTATCACCATTCCCATTTACAGTATATTTGAGGAAATAATCATATTTAAAAAGTTACCTGGAGCTCTTTTGTTTGTCCTAAACTTTATAAACATTCCCCTTGATCTGTTTCTAACTGTGACCACAATTTTTGGGTGATTTGTGACCTGGTTGAAGGAAATGTGAGTTTTCTGCATTTAAATATTTTAAACAGTTTTGATAGGTCTTTGTCTTCTTCAGGCATTTATAAAATTACTTGGGCTTATCTGGGATTATATGACAGAATATGAGAAGCACACTGTATTTACATTTACCTTGGTAGTTTATTAGTGGGTGGCAGTTTTCTCTAGTTCTTGGGACTGTGGCAGCTCTTGGAATGTTTTACAAATTAGAGCTGAAATCTGTATCACTTATTGCAGGTGACTTATGTGGCTAGAATAGCAAAAGTGAAATTGTTATTTTAATTATTTTTTTACTCCCATTAAAAATGTCTAATGTTAAGAATGATTTGTTTTCTGTGGTGCTTGGAATTGAACCCAGGGCCTAGTACGTGCTAGGCAAGCACTCTACTGCTGACCTATCTCCCCAGCCAGAGAATAATTTAAATAAACATGACTAATCAATATGGTCAATGATTTACAGTCCAGTATATGACATTTGCAAGTCACTATACCCTAGGCTTACAAGATTCATGAAAAAAAGGGAAACGTTCATTCTTCCTTATGTCTTTGCCAGGAATAGTCTATCTAGAAATAACAAGCTATAATTTATTTTGTAAATGAGTGCCTGTCAGGAAGCCTGTCTTCTGTCCCAACCCTTCCCTGTTAAAGTGAAACTATCTTACATCTACATTGGGGCTAACTAGCTTACTGACATTTCAATGCCTATTTATTTATTCACTCCATTTTATTTGAGGAAAATTTGAGACTTTTTCATCTTTCCATCTTCAACGAAGTTTCAATGAAGTCTTGGTTTATTCCAAGGGAAAAGGAGGAAAATGAGAAACCATCAAGAATACTTTACTCATCCCTTACCTCATTCCTGTTTGGTAATGGATGGATTGGGGTGGAAAGGAACATTGATAAAAGTGAATTTTGAAATGCATAAAAAAGCAAAAGAGTACATTGTTTTTGCCCAGTTTGGAAAAAAGTAAATACAAATGGCATTAAAAAATGTCTGCACAACCCACATGGTTATGGAATGTTTTTCCTTAACAAGTGATTGCATGACTTATGGGGCTAGAAGATATTTTGCTATCAATTGTAAGGATTTTTAACCCCCAGGTCCATCTCGATTTTCACTGTACAGATCTAAGAAACTAATTGTGTGAACTAAATAAACCTCTCTATATTATTGTACTGTTTCATAGTCTGATACAAATGTGTGACACTCATAGGGTGTTTCTGTAAGAAAAATGCAGCTCAGTTTGGGTCTCAGTTGTCTTGGGATGTAGGGAAGCAGGCACTACGGGGTGCCCAGTCTGAGTTGCAGTCCAGTGAATGCACCCAGGAGACCACTCCAGACACAGGAGCTCATGCCAGAGATTTATTAGGTGGATGAATGGAGTGTCTGCTCTCAGGGCTGGGAGGAAAGAGGAGAAAAAAGATGGTGGGAAAGCCTCTTTTAAGTGGTATAGCTTTCAGAGGTTGACAACAATCAGGCAAATAGCTGCCAAGGATGCTTCCAGGTAGAAGAGTGGATCAAGCCAATGGCTGCTAAGGATGTTTGCAGGTGGACGAGCTGGGTTGTAAGATGGGAGGGGGGAAGGAAGAGCTGCAACAAATGGATGGGGGCGGTAAACAATTGCAGCTTCATATTATAGTTTCCCCTTTATTGTAATGACATTATAAACCATAAACATTGTAAAGGAATCATTTCATTATATAATCCAATATTGACTGCTTGCATTCCTCCTTGTGCATCTTGGTTTTGTGCAACTTCTTGAAAGAACATAACCAACTCTCAATTACTTGTGCTGATAAAGGGATAATGTTAACACAGGTAAGTTAAATCCTAGATAAATGAACACCATAGAGTAAAGTTTTCTCTTGCAGTGGCCCCTAGAAACCTTCCCAGCTCTATCCACAGCTAGTAAAGTATTTAAAGCAGAAAGGTCTGGAATGGCCAGTATGAGCTAACTGCCTGTTGCAGTCCTTTTTCTGCCCATGCCCCTTGAACACTGAAGGCTCACCCATATATCCTAAGGTCTCTTCCCTGACTCGTTAGAAAACCAGTCCTGGGAGAGATGCTGATATATTCACTGAGTCTGGCTCACAATGAAGAATTGGCTTCTGTTGAAGAAGTGACCAAAATATGGTTAAAAAATGTCTAGTATTAGAGACCTGAAAAATTTGAATTCTTAATCATTTTGTGTTTTTGTCACGTACACTGAATTGGCCTTGTACCTAAATACATTAGCCTTTTCTATGTAAGTCTTCTATTAAGTGAGTAACAGAAGTTCTTAGTGAAGTATTTAGTCCTGGGTTTTTTGCTATTAAAATTTCTCTGCATTCCTGAAAAGTACTGCACATAAATTCTTCTTGTTAAATAGTAATTTATATTATTATATTTAATTCTTAAAGCTTCATGAGGCCTTACATTGAGCATTCTTAAGTCATTACTTACCTTGTAAATATTCATTTGAAATATGGCTATAATCCTTTTATTAATAATCTACATAAAAGAAAGATGAGGCTTACATTTTTATTACTTTGGGCTCTTCAACATAATGCAAATGCTATCACAAGTTTATTTTGAGGGTTGGGGATGTAACTCAGTAGTAGAATGCTTGCCTAGCATGTACAAGGCCCTGGGTTTAATCCCATCACTATCAAAAGAAAAAAAAGAGTTTGTAAGAGCAAAAAGATGGGAAGCAAACCTCAGGGATTCAGAGAAGCCTTTACTCCTTCACGGACTCAGGTGTCATCAGGGTCCACTATCCAGATGGGAAAATGGCCGTCATTTACAGAGGGGACCTTGGTTTTATAGGGTACAATGATGTAATCATTGGAAGTCATGTATGGCAGTTTTGGCCATCAGGGGCTAGTTGAACAGGTGAAAACTTTAATTTAGGATGGTTAGGTGTAAAAGGTTGAAACTCAGTGTTGTCTGGGAAGATAAGAGTCCAGATCCTGAGGGATGAGTACTCAAATCTTGACCGTTGGTATTTGCTGTGCTTCTGTTTAGGACTGATTTGCCAAATGGGAGGATTGTGGTTTAGGGCCCAGCATCCAGTATCCTCCCCTTTCCCCCAGAGCCCATTGTTCCTTGGCTAGTTTTCCCTCCCTCCTCCAGAGCACCACCTCTCTCCATTTTTCTTTGGGGGTTATTTGGCAGGAATGTTATTTTCAATAACCCTTCCAACTTTATTGTGTTTTAGAGTCATTTAATGTTCTTAAAACAATGGTAATTTTGGCTTTGCTTTTCAATAGGAAAAGGTCAACATTGGAACTATTTATAATAAAAGATTTTATCATGTATCTATCTCCGCATTGCCCCCATGGTCAGCAAGTCATTATTTTACAACTTGCAGTGATTTTCTATAATAGAACCATGGAGTAGACATTAGTATCTTTGTGTTATGTGATATTGTAACAGTGGTCCACTTCACCTTTTGAAGCTCTGAGGCTTATTTTAAAAGGAACATGTGTTCCTTTTCCTTTTCTCCTTCTTCCCCTCCCTTACCTGGGGGTGGAAACAAGATTACCCTGAGTTATCTGTGCTCCACAGGAAGGAGATATCTGCCAGAGGATCTAGGAAGTGAATATTTCCCAAATTAACAAGTGAATGTTACCACACCATCAGGGTGTCCTGGGACCTCCATCAGGGCACACCAGGAATGCAGCTCTGAAGAGCTCCCTTAAAATCTCCCCATTGCTCCTGATGGGCAGGATCACAGCCCCTGGGACAGGAGTTCCCTGTGCTTCTCCTTTGCTAGCAAACCAATAAACTTCTTTTTCCTTTTTCTCAAAACCATGCCCTCAGCATTGAACTGGCATCAGGACAAGTAGTTTTTGGTTACAATATGATACTGTATATGGAATTACCAACATCTTCAAATTTGAAAGAAACATTGAAAATCTATTAATCTGAATGAAAGTGTGCACTCTAAATGGGTATGTGCTCAAATTTGACCAGTCCAGTTTAAGACACAAAACAGCAACTTGAAGAAGGAAAAGTGAAGAGAGTTTACAATCAATGGGTTAAACTTTGTTACCATAATAGTAGTGTTAGTCTTACAATATTTCTAAATGAAAAAATCTTATGTATTTGTTACCATGCCTGATGATCACTTTGTTAAAAGCAAAAGTGATCATGTGATGTATTAAATATAAATTGATGTTTTTAAATGTTTAAATCATGCCAAACAAATTATGTCATGCCATCCAAGGTTTATTGTTAATCTTTTCCTGAGTACTTGCAATCATTTATGGCTCCCTCCATCCTTTCGCTATAGCTATCCCTACTCCTTCCATGTTACAACCCAGATCATCAGCCTGCAAACATTCTTGTCAGTCATTGGCCTGATTCCTAGCTCATGAACTTCATCATCAGCAATTGGTCTGATTGTCATTAGCCCACAAAATTCCACTACTTAAGAGAAGCTCCCTGGCCATTCTCTCTTTTTCTCCCAGCCCTAAGAGGGGACACTCTGGTCGTCCGCCTAACAAAATCTCTGGTGTGATCCCATGTCTGGAGTGCTTTTCTGGGTGCAGTCACTGGGCCACGACTCAGACAGGGCACCCCAAAGTACTTGCTCCCCTGGATTTAAGGGTCTGAGCTGCCTTGGAACCCAAACTGAGCCACATTTTTCTTACAACTTGGATTGGGATAAAGGGCTTGTACAATGCACTTTTTATTAATTAATAAATAGAAAATGTTAGTCACACACACACATAGACACATACACACACACAAAAGGCATAGAACATCAGCATTAGACAGGACATTTAGCTCAAAAGGGACTTTACCCACTTTGTAAAATGACCCCACTATGTCCAGCTGCAGTGACAAAGGGCGATTCTCTATAAGCAGCTGAAAGTGCTTCCTGCAATTAATTAGTTCACCCAGGGCTTTGACCACCACACAGCCACCCAGATGCTTAAACTTGCCAACAAGTACAAACCACAGATGAGCAGGAGAAGAAGCAGATGCTGTTGGCCTCGGCTAAGAAGGCTGCTGGCAAAGGGAATGTCCCCACAAGGAGACCTCCAGTCCTTCCAGCAGGGTTCAGGATTCTCACCACTTTGGTGGAGAACAAGAAGGCTCAACTGGTGGTAATTTCACATGATGTGGATCCCATCATGCTGGTTGTCTTCCTGCCCCTAACACCCCGTGTGGGAGATGTAGGAAGAGTCACTGAGATGTATGCATCCTTGCAGCTGCTGAGTGGGTACGATCCTGTAGAACACCCAGGATTATCATGCTTGGGTAGCACACTCTCAGGTGATCCCCCTGCCCATGGGGCAATATCTCAGGAGAGTCTCACTCCATCCCCTTGTCTCTCCCTTCTTCCGCATTGTGCAGTTTCTGACTAGACCGCCCCTCGTGGGCTATCTCATTTCACACTTCTTTGATCATTAGCTTCCCCCCTGTATAAAAGACATGTGTTTCTGCATTAAAGCTGAGATTGCATCACAGAACCTGTCTCCTGGAGTTGACTATTCCTTCATCACCTCACCCCCTCCAAGGGAAAAATCCCATGTTCCGTGACAACCCCATGTCACAAGATGAAAGTAACTTACTGCATCATCAAGGGGAAGGTCAGGCTGGGATATATGGTTCAAAGGAAGACATGCACCACTCTGGCCTTCACACAGGTTAACTCAGAAGATAAAGGAGCTTCAATGACAGATGTGATGAGAGCCTTCACCACTGGGGAGGCAACCTTCCGGGTCCAAAATCTGTGGCTCTCGCTGCCAAGCTGGAAAAGGCAAAGGCTAAAGAACTCACATGTATGCTGTTGGGTTTCTATACATGAAAATAATAAATTGACCTTCATCCAGTGGGCAGGGGGGAAGGAAGCTCAGATATTTTCTAATAACTGAAGTTTAAATTGTGAAGGTTATGCAGCTCTCAAGCTAGTCATGTGTTGCATCCTACTGGCTGATATAAATTAACTAATAACAGAATTTAAGCTTTTTCTTTCAGGTATGCTTTGATTGGTGGACAAGCATAACCTTTGGGGTGTTTCTTTGCATTAGTTGCTCAGAGTCATGCTGGTCACTTGGTGTTTGCTTGAGTGGTGTCTGTAAATGAATTTTCCCTCACTGGATGAGAGAGAATCCATGATTACATGGGTCCTTCCCCTTTATGTTGGCTTTGCATCACATAAAATGATCAGCTAATTGTGAATGGCAGAGATTGAAATCTTAGATCCCTAAGTAAACAGGGAAGATGAGTTATTTCTTTTCAGATACTATCTACAGTAGAGAGTTCATCAAATGAGAGGTGGTGATGGTGAGGATGAAGTCAGAGTTGGAGGTTGTGAGGTGGCATTCCCTTCCCTTCAGCATCTTGTAAATTAGCACAAAGTACAGTCATGAGAGAAGGTGGTTCAGGGATTGTGAGTCCCTCCTACACCCCATGCAAGGTGGAGAATCCATGTAAATGGTGTTCATTAGCTGTTCATCATGGTGACCAAAACACCTGACAAGAACACCTTAGAGGAGGAAAAGTTTATTTTGGCTCATGGTTTCAGAGGTTTCAGTCCCTGGTCTGCTGACTCCGTGGCCTTGGGCCCAAGGTGAGTTGGCACATTATGAAAGAATGGTGTAGCTAGAAAAGTGCCTTAGTTCATGACAGCCAGGAAGCAGAGTGGCTCAAAATACAAACTCTAAAGGCATCCCCCAGTGACCTCATTCCTCTAGCCACACCCCAGCTTGCCTACAGTCACCACCCAGTAGAGCAATCCTTTTAAATTATTTATCTATAAAAGGATTAATCCACAGGTGAGGTTACACCTTTTCTAATCTAATCATTTCCCCTCTGAACACTCCTGCATTACATCACATGAGTATTTGGGGGACATCTCATATCCAAATCCTAAGAGAAGCCTTCCTTGTATCAGGGTGTCACTTCCCACACTTCCTCCAGCTCTGGTTCCCAAGGACACTAGCGTCACAAAGCTTCAGTAAATAATTTGTTTGATCTTTATTGGCAATTTCAAATGTTTATAAAGGTCTGTTTATCTGAGGACTTCAGCTGCACTGGGGCCTCTGGCTAGTAAGCCGTCTTCCAGTTCTCACACCATGGCAGTAGCCTCATGGGGCCTTTGTCTGCACCAGAAAAAGGCTCCCCCACTGACCAGCAGCCCATGGTAGGTGGTGGAAAGGGCCTTTCTGTGAAGTAAATAATAAATAACAAAAGGATCCCCAGCCAGGCCCAGGACTTGGAAGCAAGCAAGGCCTACATGTCACCCAACACAGCCCTCACCAGGCCTTTCCACAGGCATCTGGGGCCTGTCATCACTGAAGACTTTTTGCTTAGAGGAGCTCACCTAGCTGCACTACAAAAATACATCATTCTTAATTAATTGTGTGGCCTATGAATTGCCACTGACATGGCATGAAAATAGCAGAGCTGACATAACTCAGTTAAGCAGCCATCAGAAAAGTCACATGAAAGCAATCTATGCAGAAACTGTAAATTAGGATTCACAGCTGTGGGGCCGCCTCACTGGAAGAAACATTTGAACTTACCTGGAATTTTTGTTTTTTAATCTCTAAAATGAGAGGTTAAGAAGAGATGAACTCTAAGATTCTTCCCATTCTTGAAATTCTGTGCACTATGTAGTTTGAACAATCTTGTGCATCAAATCCGTTCAAAGAGATAGGAATAAAAAGTGAATACTTGCATACTGAATCATGTTTCTAAATTACTCACACTTCTGTTTCTCGAATAAGTGCTCAAAAGACAAAGAAATGAACCCAATATATAAAAACAAAAATCATATGTTAGGGAACTAGTACGCCCAGCCTTTATGACTACACATGTGCTTGGCGGGGGGGGGGGGGGGGGGGGGGGGGGGGGGGAGAGCCACATTAGAATCAATCCTTGTGATTCCTGAACACTCATAAAAGTATACATATATACCCTGCTAAGCTCCTGCCTCAGGTGAAATTCTTTCCAATTCTAGGAATTATCTGGAATCTCACGATAGCTGTAAATAAAGTACTTAGGTTTTTTCTTAACATGCTGTTGAAAATGTTTTTCTAAATCACTGTTATCTGAACAAATTGCATGGAGGCCTTCTGTAGGAAGTGTTCAGAGAAAGCCCTTAGCAATGGAGTAGTTTTAATTAGACCTAATATTTTTATTTCCCTTCACAACCCCCCCCAAATGGAAATGTTTGTCATATTAATTTGTTATATGTTCTTTTTGTCTGATTTCATATATTCTTGAACATGCAACATTTTGGGCAGCCTTTGCTAATGTGCTTATGTAATATGCTGAAATTAAACTTCCTAAATTCACCTTTTGGGGGGATAGAAATAAAATGAATATAAAATGGCAGGAGAAAATAGGACTCCTGTCTCTTCCTGCTAGGAGTGGTATTCTCACTGTGATATGGGGATGACATTTACCCTTTTCTGTCTTCATTTTCCTTCCAAATACTCACAATATTTCTTTCTCTAAGGAAACTGTCTCTTAGAGGGTTGATAGGATATTTATAGAGAACTTTAATTCCCAAGGCAATGTATTTTATTTAACCTCATCCACTGAGTCTGGGCAGAACTTTCACGCGTGGTATTGTAGTGAATCTGGATTATGGGTGAGCAAATGTTCCTCTTCATAAATGATCTGTCATAGTGATCAATCTGTGCTACAACTGAGGGCTTAGGCACAAAATGACAAGGCCAAGGGAGGAAGTTCAGTCTCAGGGATATTCATCACTACATAGATCTTTACTGTTAAATTCTGATCCATAAAGTTTAGTAAAAGACAGTGAGATGGTCCTTAAGTGAGTTTTGTTCTACAAAATTTAATACTCCTCCACCATATAAATAATTTCTGATTATTTTTTATCTTGCTCATTTCTCTATTCCAGTAACACAAATAATTAAGTGTTGATTCTACTTATAAAGGGACTTAAGAAAATAGTTATTTTAAGAAAAGCTAATATTGAACAGGATTATATTTTTCACTAACGAAGAAGAAACCGTATGCAAATTACCAAATTTAGTAAATTCGTTAGAGGAAGGGGAAAAACTAAAAGCGGAGTACTATAGGCCCTGAATGTATCTGCACATTTATTTTTGCTAGCTAACTTGACATATTTATGATGATACTTCAAAGTATATTTTGTCAGAATATAAAAGATGTTATAAAGACCTTATGATAGTTTTCTGATTCCTGGGTCTTGGCTAAAAATTGGCTGGGGCTGTAAGGTTTTATTTGAGAACCAAACTGTTTACCGCAAAAGTGTGATTAGCTGTGATCAAACATAAAACTATGTCCTTGTCAAAGTTATTTTAAAATATTTAATAACTCTCAGGATACACCTGTCCAACTAATACTACTACTGTGCTATACTGTTGAAATACATGGCAAAAAACCCAAAACAAAACATATTAATGCCAGTAAGTCCAGACTTGAGATGCAGACTCATCTTCTGCTTGGCAAAAGATAATACTAATGGAAAATACTTATAACTGGGAATAAGCAAGCAAGAGCAAGAAGCTGGCATGAAAATCAGTGCAGAGACCTAGCAGCAGCCAAATGGAGAGGTGCAATTCACTGCAAAGGCTATGACACACCATTTCTATACATCACTGGAAGATAAGAGTACCACTGTTATTAAATGCCACACCATGTCATAAGGGGCAAAAACCTAAAAACTGCTGCACCACTTTCAGCTCACTCAATTTTTCACATGACAGAGCCACAAACTAACCCTCTGAGCCTCTGAAGAAAGGGCTCCCAAGCCTACTTTAGGAACCTGTATCTGGCTTGCTGAAGTTCAGCCCTCACCCTGCATGGCATCTTTTCCCTACAGAAAGGAGAACTCTTGCCTCCAGACCACAGATGCTGCCAGTCATGCAGGTGGGCAACTCCTCCTCATTAGGCTGTGGAGGCACAGAGATGATGGAAGCTGTGCTGGAGTTGACTCCACACTGAGACAGCAGCCTTCTCCTTTTCCTCTCAGAATCCATCAAGTAAGCATGTAAGGAATAAGACAACACAGCAGCAACTTCGAGTTCTGGTCTGTTTTCAGTCAGCAAGATGAGCCAGGCTGGTAAGGGCAAATCTGGGAAGCATCTGCCAGGTCCCCTTGGACAATGCAGTGCACCAACGGCAAGATCAGGTTTTGATTGAGGAGTCTCTGGCCCAGTCCCATATGGTGCTAGAAGGCAGGAGGAGGGATGCTATCAGGATTTTCAGGTACCCAGGATTTGCTATATTGGGTAACAGAGGCTAATGGACCAATTTGGAATTTATGGTGTGAACATCATGGGAATTGAAAACTATTTATGGCTTTAAAAATGAAAAGACTAGGACTGCAAACTCCAACTGCATCCTCCTTCCATTAATTTGTAGCATATTTCAGGTCTATTTATATGCCCAATGTATCCTAGGATTTTAAAGGAGCTGGAGGTACCCAGGCATCCTCTCTGTGTTCTAACCTTAAGTGAGCAGGGCCCTGGTACAGGGCCAGCATCAAGACTGTGCACCAGGATCTGGGGTACAATTTTATTCTTTCTCTTAAACATGGAATGAGAAACATGGTGAGAAACATGGAATACTGGTCACAGTGCAGGTCATGGGCTTTTCTGGTGGTTGCTTTCCAGGTCACTAGTCAGATATTGCATCTACCTTTTCTATGGGTATTCCATTTCAACTAAAGGACCCCAATGGGTCAGAATGGAGGCTCTGGAGACAGGGAACCCAGATTTAATTATTGGTTCTGTCACCTACTGACCGTGTGACTTTAAACTATTCCCTTCTCTTTCTTGGTTTCTTTGGAGTTAAAAAACAGTAACTGGACACACGTCACAGAGTTGTTACGAAGCCTGAGTTTGAAAATACTCATTAAAGAATTTAACAGTTCTGCCCTGTATGAGGCAGATATTGAGCACTTCATGCATTTTGGCTGTTGCCATTATCATCATCATCATCATCATCATCATCATCATGAAATAAGTAATAAGTAATACAAATGGAAAGACTATTTTTAAAAAGTCTATTTGTGTAAATTCATAGACATGTTATAAGTAACTAAAATTACCCAAGGTAAATCTTGCTTTAATCTTTTTGATGATCATCTGGTCAGTAAACTTGTTTGAAAAATATATGGGCTCTGTAAAAAGAATTGTTCTGGTGTCATACATAATATACACAGTCACATAGTGTCCACAACAGAGGAGGAAGAAGAAATCTTATCACAGGGTTCTGTCTTCTTCACTGAAGACTTAAGTCCAGGGAAGAGAGATTTCAAGGAGACAGGGGAAGCAAGATTCGGCATTGCGGGCTAGGCATATGATCAGTGGTGGAGGGCTGGCCTAACAGCATGCGTAAGGACCTGGGTTCAGTCCTCAGCAACACACACACACACACATGCACACACACTCACACACACACAAATAGGTCTTATGACTTGCCTCAGTAATGAGATGAAGCAAATAGGTCAGAGTCAGCCAAGCCTCTTTGTGGAGCTGGGTTGAGAGACCTCTCAATGGTCAGAAAAACAAGAGAGCACCTGCTGGTTCACTCCTTAATACAACAGAGCAAATGTTTATCAGGTGCCCAGTCTGGGTTAGGAATGAAAGAACCAAAGATGATTAAGCCATAGGTTGTCCTCAAAGAGTTTCAAGTCAACTGAGAGCCATGGAGTCTATTCTGCAGAGAAAGGCACCAGAAACCAGGCAACTAGAGAATAATTTAAGATCTATAACAAGCACTTCATTCAACTGAGAGGAACAGCAGCCCTAAGTTTTAGGCAGCATGGACCAAATTCATTTTCTTTCTTTTAATCAAACCCATAAAATTGAAACAGCACAATGCTAGACCCTACAAGTGGGAACTCTGGGGATTTGACTGAAGCACTGTAAGTCTTTAGAATACTGGACACATTCGTATTCTGTTTGTGGATGGTGATTGTTACTAGAAAGGAAGACAAAAAATTGAGAGCTGTGGAAGCCATCAGCTTAACACTACCTGTATTTCACTCTCTAGGGTTGAAAAATACTGCAGCAGCACATACTGCTTTCTTCACTTGAGATTGCGATAATCAGGGCATCATCACCATGATCTGAGCACATGTTCTGGCTCCAGGTTGATGGCCAGCCTGTCTGCCTCCAGGGCATGATGCTAACAATGCAGGACGTGCTTTTCCAAGGCAGGTTTGTTTCTCACTGTCACCACTGTCAGCAGCAATGCTACAAGACTTCAGGTGGCATGATTCAAATGCAGCTTAGTGCATTCCCACGGCCTCAGGTATTGTATAAATATTCTCTTGCTGTCAGCTGAACAATGTAACTCTCCTAGCCATGCTGGGCCTATCAGTCCTATGAGAAAATACTTGATCACAAGCCCTGTGTTCAATGACCATGGAGTGGTCCAGTGCTCAGAGGTTGACCACTGATTATCACAGTCAGGGCAGTGCCCAGAGTTCAAAACCTGTCCAGGTACCTTCTGCCCACAAATACTTAGACATTTTTTACTGTGATAAAATAAATGTAGTGCTGGGGATATAATGTGTGCCTGTAATTCCAGTTGCTCAGGAACCTGAGGCAGGAGGATCACAAGTTCAAAGCCAGCCTCAGCAAGTTAGTGAGGTCCTAAGCAACTTAGTAAGACCCTTCTAAAATTTTCAGAAAGGGCTGGGGATGAGGCTCAAACCCTGGTACAAAATTACCCACACAATGTAAAATTTACTATTTCAACCATTTTAAGTATAAAATTTAACCATTTCAACCATTTTAAGTATAAAATTCAGTGGCACTAAGTATATTCAATAATTGTAGAATCATCGCCACCTTCTACCTTGAGAAATTTTCATCACTCTAAATCTCACCCATTCTAATTCTGTACCCATTAAACACTAACTCCTCATTTCCTCCAGCCCACGTCTCACAAACACATTTCTATTTCTATGAATCTGAACACTGCAGGTGCCTTATATAAGTGGAAAGACATAGTATTTAACTTTTTGTAACTGGTTTGTTTCACTCGTCATAATGTTCTCAAGGTCCCTCTATGCCATAGCAAGTGTCAGAACGTCCTTCCTTTAAAGGCTGGAAGCTGTCCCATTGGGTGCACACCATATTTGTTTATGTGTTCATCTGTCAAAGGACACGTGGTTGCTTTACCTTTTGGCTGCTGTGATTAATGTGGCTATGAACGCAGGTGTACAAATAGCTCTTCAAGACCCTGTATAGCTAGAAAGACACTTTTGGAATTAAAAACAGTAGGGCTGCCTTGGTCAGCCCTAGTGTAGTCTCATTTTCATCATGTGCACACCTAAAAACAGGATTTCCTGGGGCCAGAGAAATAAGTTCAACAGACTGTGTTTGCCAAATCACAAAACTCACTAAGTAAGAGACTTCTTGGCAAACGTCCTCATCCAGTGGAGTCCTCAAATCATGAGAGAAAACAACATGTTCGAATCCAAAAATCTATTTTGATTTGTTTTTCTGTATTCTGCATAGTTTCTCTCAATTTATGGATCTTTCATTGGGGCTAATTCATTTACCTTAGCTTAACTTGATTTGTTATTTGTTCAGAGCTCCAGTTAAATTATTGTAAGTTCTTCACATATCCTAAAATTAGTGGTGCAACATCTGAAAGAGAAATGATTGCTGAGCGCCCTCAATTAAACTAAAAAATGCCAAAGCCAGTGCAGTGGTAATTAAAGATCTTTTTGAAATTTAAAAAATTTTAAATCACAGATGCATGGCATTTAAAAAATTGTGAGCAATGTCTTTTATGTTTTGTGTTAGGAAAAGGACCTAAAAATCAATAAAGAATGTGACACTGTACATAATCAGACCTGTAATTTTGACCTTTGAAATGGTGCACTTGTCAATGGTGCTCATTAACCATCCACACTTTTCCAAGGGTGAATGTCTTCCTCCACATAATATATCGTATTTTATTTAGGTATATTTAACTTTATTTAAATTTGGGTACTGCTTTTGTTCTTTATGTCAACTGTCAACTATTAAAAAAATATGCACAGGATTAGTACTGTTTATTTATATTGTATTCCTTTGGTAAAATCTTGCCGTACTGGCAGAATTGCCTTGAGGGAACATACCATGGCTGTAGAGGGCAGAGGACATTTTAGACTAAGTACAGGGTTACAGAACCTGAGCCTCACCACTGGCAAGCTCAGGCCTGCTGAGTGTCCTTCCTCGAGGGGACATCGACAAACTTGACCTAATGTTGTTTAGAGAAGCAGGACTGTACCCTGAAGTTCCAGTTAGAAAAAAATGACAATTTTGAGTTTTAGGGAAAAATTGTGGGATGAGAGTTAGATGTTGTTTGGAAATTCAACTGAATAAGGTCTCTGAAGCCTAAGCACCAGCAAGCAATTAGGCCATCCTGAAGCTAAACGTGCCCACCTCAGGCTCCCGAGCAGGTGTGTGTTGGCCTGGCCTCAGGAGTGAGCTGTGGCAGCTCTCAGGCAGGCTGGAAGGGGCGGTAACTCTCTGAGGGAGGGCGGCAGGGCTGTGGTACTACGTGTGTTAGATATACTGTGATGGCCACTGGTTTGCTTCAGCCAAAAGCAGCAGAGGACTAAGTAGGGTCACAAGGCTATGGACAGGACAGACACTGGACAACTCAGAAATTTCACAGCCTTGGAGATTGTTTAAATTATCTTCTTTAAAAACAGGTCATAAAGATGGGGTTGGGTAGTTTCCCCTTGGTGTTTATGGGGTTTGGTTCCAGAAGTCTCTGTGGATGTAACATGGCATAGTTCTTGCATATAATGTACATCTTCCTGTATATTTTAAATCATCTCAGATGACTTAGAATACCTAATACAAGGCAAAGGCTGTGTGACTAGTTATGACTAGTAGTTTCTTTAGGGAAAAATGACAAGAATAAAGTCTGTACATATTTAGGACACATGCAATCTTCTTCCTAATGTTTGTGGTCTTTGGTTGGTTGAATTCATAAATTTGGAGCCTGTGAAAGTGGAGAGGTGACTGCATAGGGAAACAGACTATTGCCTTAGTCTCAGAGGAAAGCAGCTAAATAAATCTTACTCCTTCTCAAAGGCAGCAAAAAAAGTGTACATGAAGAAATTCATACCCAGGAGTTAGCAACAGTCCTGCTACTGCATGAGTCCCAGGTTCCTGCCTTCTCACGTGGGCTGGACGTGGCAGTAGGTGTCCCTGGGCACTTGGGTCTCTGAATAACCTCTCTGGAAGGAGAGTCTGGATGGGTGCTTTCCCTCCTGGAACCACCCACAGAAACCAGCCCATGAGGGGCAGCCCATCACTCTGTCCCTCACTAGGGAGTTATTTTCAAAGACCATAAAGATGATTCAAAGGAACAGGATTTAAGAAATTTAACCTTCTGAGAGAAAGTGGCCTCATAGAACTATCTGAGGCTCAAGAGTCCAGAAAAATCCAGCTCGGACCAGAGAGAGATGCAGGAGTCAACAGCAATTCAAAGTGCAGAATGCGGGACTGAACTCTGATGGTAAATGGGAGGTATGTTCATTCACGAACACCTGGCCACATCGCCCTCAAGATATCTGGAGCATAAATACCCTTGTGTTCCCAAGAAGGAACACCCATTCAAAAAGTAGATTGCAGGCCAATTGAGCTACCTGTGGGCATTGCAGAGCACTAGCCAGTGTGTGACGAGGAGGAAACATGGAGGAGGAAAGGGTCTACCACCCTCACCTAGATTAAGACACCACCTATGGCCAGAAATGTAAGTGAAAAGAGATTTTTTTTAAAAATGTGGTCACTTATGTGTCTTGGCTCAGCTTATCCTAAAATAGAATCACAAATGGTGACTGAACACCTATTTGGCCAACACTGTATTAAAAATTGGTTAATTTACAACAAATAAAATTCGAAGATTTAATCAAAGAAATCAAGATTTCTTCCCTCTTATTGCGGGGATAGGAAAATATGTGACATTGCTGTATGTGACTGAAGTTGGAATGGGAATGTCTTCTGGACACAAGCTCTGTGCCAGGACCTCACCTGTACTCCCCTGGTCATCCTTGGGGGCCCCATGTGGGCAGTTATTTCTGAGACACTCAGGACCGGAACCCTCCCTTAACAAATCATAAAAGAAAGTCTTGACAGTTGTGACTCTAATACTGTGGCATGCTGGCAGCACGTCAATATTGTAGTCTTGAAGCAGTGGTCAACTGTGACAAGCTGATGGTGGTGCTGTGCTTTCAGTCAACGAACACAGAAAGATCCTGAGTTTTACAGAGCAAGAGGCACCTGTGAGTTTTACTCCCAGGAGTCACTGCAGCAGGGTGACAAGGACTCAGACACATTTGTATTTAATCCAGCCTCTGCCAACTACTACATACGTGCCCTGGGCCCAGTTCCTGAGCTTCTGAATCCTTAAGCTATTATTTATCAAGCACCAACTACATACATACATCAACTGCTTCAATCCTCACTGCTTCCCCATAAAACACAATTCGTCCACATCATCCCATTTCACAGATGCAAATTAGTACATACAGATAAAAACCTCATTTAAATTCATACTTCTTCAACAATGAAAGTAGGAAGGTGAGATTTTAAAGGCATGTCCCTTAGCATTCTCTGACAGTTTCCTCCAAAGGGAAGCTTGGTACTTACATTCCCCACCCCACTTTTAATATAAAATCATTTTTATAAAGAATTCCAAAAGGATCCCCCAATAAAGCATAGTTAAATAAACCATTAGGCTCAGTTCAGAAATGGGGGTTAATGCAGGAGCGAGAGTAATCACCTAAAGTCCAGGTTAGGAGAGTCTTTATACAGGTCTATTTGTTCAACTACCCCTAACTACCAGCCTATTCCATTTTCATGTAGAAACCTGAAGACAGAAGTTAATTGATAGGTGGCAATGACATGCCTACTATACATCTGTTTCAAGCATGCCAGAGCATGTGCCTGGATAGAAAGGTGTCAAGATCTGGTTCTTATATATGAATCCAATGTTAAATTCACATATTGAAAATAATATTCAGGAAGAAATGTCTGCACGACTTCCTCCTTTGTAGTTTCAAGAATTGTGATTTTGAAATAGGACTTTGAATTAAGCATTAAGAACTTATGATGTTTTCTGCATACAAGTCACACTTAGCCACAGTGGGGGAAATCCTGTCCCTATGTAAACAAGCAAAAGAGGGGAAATAGAGTTAATGTCAATTTGCCTCCAGTCACACTCCTCAGGCATCTCTTTGAAAATAGGGCTTTCATCAAATTTTCCCTCTTATCTTTTTGTTTCATGATAATTCCAGACATATATCCCATCTTTATTGCAATTTTCTTCTTGGTAATACTAGTATTGTTTTAACATAATGGAATGGGTACTAAATATTTAATAATTTATGCTTCAATTGTAAAATGTATGTTGGTTAAAATGAATTATGGAGACGGGTGGTGTTTCAGGATTAAAACAATTATACTTACCTTTAACCAGTGTTTACATAATAGAACAGCTACCATTTTCTATTTTGCCCAAAAATTCATATCTCTTTATTTACCAATAATTGTAACTTCTGCAATTTCAATGTACACAATAGCTGAGACAGGAATATTATTGTAATTAATACAATGTTCTCAAATTGATGAAAGATTTATAGCAATGTTAGAAACAATAGTAAATACATTTAATTATAGTCATATCGATGGTGCTTATATACTAATTTCTGTCCAACATGTAATTGAGATGAATCATTCCTTTGAAAGTGCAGGTATATTCATTTATGTAAGTATATTTAATTATCCATGGGTAAAATATGGTTAGAAATATCTACTCCTTGAGTTAATATGCATGAATTTTGAGAGTATATTGCCACGTTCTGTATGAAACCTTAATATTACAGATCTGTATCTCCCATGCTTCCTTAATAATTGCGGCATCAAAATGATAGATTATACTCCATTTATGTAGGATCTATCAAAATGTACAAATGCATTCTTACTGTCACATACAATCGATTAGAACAAATAAAATAATTTTTTAAAAAATGTTTTAACCTCAAAAGAACACATATTTTAGGATAGGGAAAATAAGAAATTGTTTTGCCTATAGAATAAATAAAATAAAATAAATATGCAGACCTTATAAAACTTTTAAAGAAAAGAGGTTGTTGTATTATATTAGTCCAGACAAGGGCCAAATGACTTAACACTCAGAAACAAAAACTATTAGTCATTCATTTGGGAGAGTTTTATGGTACATTAAAACTGAAGGTTATGTTGGTTTTTTAATCATTATTGCCTATATGCAAAAGAATTCCAGGAATTAGTATGAGCTGAATATATTTTACTTTTCCACCTTCTCCAACTATTTTTGAAGAAGGCTACTCTCTGTCTTGGGCCTACCTGGTCTTTATGACCAAGGCATATAATTGAGTTGGCTCACTCAAATGCTGTGGGTAGAGGAAAAGCAGGCTAACGAGCCCACACAGGAATGAGCTCAGTTTGGTAGAATTAGGTTCTACCAGCAAAAATGGCTAATTATGTCTAAAAATCCATACCTGAGGCTGTGCTTGCCTTTCCCTCTCTCATTCCCATTGTTCACTTCCCCACTGTTTCTCCTTTTTAAATGAGGGCCTCCTGTGGGACAGGGGAGACATGGCTGAAAGATCAACTACTCACCCACGAACATTTGTGGGCCTGACATGACTGAACAAAGAGCATTTGGCAGACCTACTGGGTAGGCTTAAATAATGAAACATGCTTGTTACACTTCAGGAACACTCCAACAACTTATCTATGATTAATACCAGGTTTTAACTATTCTGTTTAAAAGCATTACTTTTAAAATATAGACTTGAGTTTGCGTGAGAAGCCCTGAATTATTAGACGTTTTAAGAATTTCTGTTAAATATGACAGTTTGTACCACATGATTGCTCAGGCCTAAATTTTACAGGAGTTATATATTCTAAGATGAGATAGTTGCTAATTTACCTAAGGAAAACATAGTCTATATTTCAAAAGAAACAAAGAGAAAAGTGGTGCATGCTGTGAAGATGGCCCTTTAAAGAATATTGTTTAGGAAATAATCATGTAAAATCTGATAGGATTTATGGGTATTAGCCTAAAGTTGTATCAAGGCCATATGTTTCTGTAGGCAGTCCCTTCAAATGCATAATTCATAACATAACCTCTGTGACTACCTGAGAGACCTAGGTAGAAAGATGAATTAATCCATCAGAAATAGACCCTTAGAGGATGAGTTAACATTTAGCTAAAGTCACAAAGGCAACTGAATTACTAGTTTTAAGCAATGCCTCACAGAGAGCTTGCTACATGACACAAAGATCCAATCCATCCCCAGAATTTAGAATAAATCACTCTAAAATCTTCAGATTGAATATCCAGGCATGGAAGACCTTACTGTTGCTTAGTTTAGGTTTTAATTGAGTTATACTACCACAAAAAAGAAAGACAGATCATTGGTGCCAGAAATCAGGTATTAACATAAACATCAAGATGAAGAACATCTAGGGAAAAAATATTAAGAGGTGAAAGATAAGAAAGAAGAGAGAACAACCAAGATATAAGAAATATGGAGGCTGAAAAGAGAAAAAAGGAGCTTATGAAAAGTAAAGAGAGGTACAGAGAACTAGAATGAAAAGGAAAAAAGCATTCAAAGTGATGAGAGCAATTAAATGAAAAGTGACAAAAGGGTAAAGAGCATATGACAAGGTATAAAGAACATGAAAGGAGGAGGACCCCAAACCAGTGGTTTGGTCTACAGCTATGAAAGGGCCACACTTCATACTGGAGCTGAACTGGAAGAAAATACACATGGAGGAAGAAGAAAAGCAGCACATGTGCACGTATCTGGATATCAGTTCACCCCTTCAAGTTGCTATCACCCCAGACTTTATCTTCATTCTTGATGATGCTGCTTCTCACTGTACAAGAACTCCCAGGGGCCTCATTTGAACCCATGGCTTCAGCTCCAGAAGTGCAGAAGGCCTTTGGACTATGGAAATTAAGATTCCTCCCCAGGAGGGTACCCACAACCAGGCACACCTCCCCTTAATGGAGCCCTGAACTTAGCATGCGCACAGCTGAACTCATCACCGTCTTTACTCCTCACATGTGCTCCAGTTCCTTCTCCACTCCACATCTTGGTGAATGGTGCTGTCTCCACTAACTTGCCCAAGCCAGGAGCCCAGGTTCTCTCTGTATTGTTTGTTCTCCCTCCAAATGGCTACTAAAATTTACCTCTCAACTATTTCTCAGGTTGCCCCCTCTTTTCACTCAACTACCTATCATAAAATCTGGATCATGTTCC
>JAJEJO010053325.1:147737-168032 GCA_020662805.1 Glaucomys volans | reverse complement strand
TTCTTACTTGTTGAATATGAATAAGGTCATGTTAAATGGGATGTTGTTTAGCATCAAGTGTCTGAAAGCCTTTTTCTTCTGTATAGTAAAAAACTTACTCTAAATTAAAAAAAATTATACTATAAGTTATTATAAATAAGTTATACTATAAATTTATACTATAAATTTAAAAAATTAAATTTTTGTGTTTTGAGGAAAATTATTTCAAAACATTTCAAAGTCAACAAATTAATAGATTCAAAGTTTTGTTCAACAAACCTAACAAGTGTGTAGTTTATGTTTCACTTCCATGATAGAGTAGGAGAGAAGAGAGGAAAGCAAGGAGAGGAAGAAAAGGAAAGCACAGAGAAGAAGTTCCAAAGAATCAGAAAACAAAGAGAGAAGGAGTCAGTGAACTCTGAGACTAGTCTCAGTATACTATAATGTTTCCCTGTCGTGTATTATTTCATTCATTTCTGAACCTTGGATCAGTATTAATGGGCTTACCAACAATTTTTAAACATTCCCTTCTCCATTGGGAAACATTTAACTTGCTTTTATTTTCAAGCATTGAGATTTATTATTAGGATAAAGGTTTGTTTTCCAAAAGAATTCTGAGAACTTTATCCAGGCATAACGGAATAATTTAGAGTTGACACATTTGCTTAACTCCTAATAATGTCCTGTCCAAGAATTTACTAAATACAGAACCTCAGTAGCCCTTTGGATTTCATAGCTCATTAATTGCTCTTTTGTTTTCCTGTGCCAAATCATAACCACCTCATTCCACATTATCTTTTTTTTTTTTTTTTGGAGAGGGCAGGTTTACTAAGGATTGATCCCAGGGCTCACTACCATGGAACTACTTTTTTAGTCAGTTTTTTCACTGCTGAGACTAAAAGACCTGACAAGAACAATAGGAGAGGTAAAGTTTATTTTGGGGCTCATGGTTTCAGAGGTCTCAGTCCATAGATGGCCAGCTCCATCCCTTCAGACCTGAGGTGAGGCAGGACAGCATGGTGGAATAGTGTAGCAGAGGAAAGCAGTTGTGGACATGGTACCAGGAAAGAGAGAGACAATACCTTCCTCACCACAAAGGCATGCCCCAAATAACTCACCTCCTCTGCCTGCAGTCACAACCCAGTTAATCCCTATCAGGGTATTAATGTATCAACCAGGTTAAGACTCTCATAACCCAGTCATTTCACCTCTAAACTTTCTTGTATTGTCTCACACAGGAGTTTTGGGGGGACACCACAATCTAAACTGTAACAGTTACATTCCCAGCCCTTTTAAAACTTTTCATTTTGAGACAGGTCTTGCTAAATTTCTTGAGGGCTTGCTAGTTGCCCAGGCAGGCCTTGCACTTGCAACTCTTCTGCCTCAGTCTCCCTGGTTGCTGGGATTACAGGTGTGCACCACCACTCCCAGCTCCACAGTATCTAACATCAGAATCAGAGCCTTTATCTCCAAGTTAGATAAAGTTTTTTTTAATACAAAAAATATTCTATTAAGTACAATTTATAGAACATTATTTAAAGGAGGAAGAAATTGGAAAAATCAATATTTTAAACATCATTCAGAAATTGTCAATTATCCTTTAAAACTTTGGCTCAAAGATCCTGTAAATGAGCATGCCAGAGTGGCAGGAGAAGAGAGCAAGAGAGGTTTGTTTGCTTGTTTGTGCTGGGGCTCAAACTCAGGTCTTCATTCATGCCATGAATATGCTCTATCACTGAGCTACATCTCCAGCCTCAGGAGACACCTTTTGTATTGATTAAAACATCATCATCAAAGCAACAAATGAAGCATTTTGAGCATTCTGGATATGATCCATCCACAGCTATGCCCAAGAAAGGGTAAATATTTTCTAGGAAGAGAAAAACTTAGCTTTTAGCATCATTTCTACTTTTCAAGTAAAAGATATATGTGCCAAATTATTTGTTTTCATTTGCCTGACTGAAAATTACCTGATGTTAGTGCTTAAAATATTTTGTAGGTTGTTTTCTCAAATGTCGGAAAAATTAGAGGGTTTCAAACAAATACATTTAATAAATGACCATTTTACTGTTACTGTCAGTGTGTACTCTTCTATTATGACAACTGGCATTCAATAAATGTTTATTGTGCCAGGTTCCTAAAGATGCAAGAACGCTTCCCACTATATGTTAGTCTCTTCCTAATGTATAGACACACTATTATCATCATCCCATTGGATGCATTGGGAAAGCTGAGGCTTACAGAGGACAAGTAACTTCTCAAGATCTCACAGCCTATAAAGACTGAAGCCAGGACCTTCACACTGGTGCCAGAGTCCAGTGCTTCATTCTCATTGTTAATTTAGTTTGGGGGTTTTATCAGGTCTGCTGTGGCCAGGAAAGAGCTGGAATTTACACACGGACTTCTCATAGTTATAATTTGGGCAAAACAGGTATATACTTGACCTCCACTATTATTCCTCTTAGTGAATAAGAGGTCAAGGTCCTCATTGTAACATGGAGATATTAGCAGCACCTACCTCGCTGGGTAACCCTGAGAATTAAATATATTAGCACATCAGAAACACTTAAAAAATGCCTCATACATAATGAGCATTATCATTAAAGCTTCTGAACTATTCATTATTTAAAATTGTGTTCTAGTAGCTTTTCAGTTCCCCAGAGGGTTGTTGTTTTTGTTTTTGTTTTTGTTTTAATTATCTGTTTCTGATTTTGGAGAACAGTGGGTTCAGCTGTTGGCAGTCAAGGGAGAAAACTGCACAGGATGGCGATGGAAACATGACTACTTCAAGGGATCCTGAAAGGAAGAAAAAAGAATGGATAACAATCCATGCCAGAGGAGGGTTTCTAAAGTCTAAGCATTTGTGTGCACACACACGCACACAACCTAAGAGTTGTCTCTATAGAAATCAAAACTGGGAGAAGTGGTGGCACAAACCAGCACAGTCAACCCAGGACACTAAGTACAGGTGGCAGGACATAATAATACAATCACATCCTCAGACGTCTCCCCCGCACTCCTTGCCAACTCTTTTCTCCCTGCCACCTACTCCTGTCCAGACACAGCTGTGCTCAAGGCTGTGGTTAGGCTGGGTCTCTGGCCTTCCACTAACCATGAGTATGTGCCTTTTGTAGCTGCCCTCCTGCCACCCCTGTTTCCACCCCACGTCAATGCCCTCCACCCCTGGTGTCTGCTCTCCACGCTGGCCCTTTTAAGACTCAAGTCAGGCACCAATGCTGAATTTGTTATTCCTACTAATGGCAGAGTTCAAAATAGTACCAGTTTCTGTGAATCCTGAGCATGGTCAGGCTCACAAACAACTTTTATGAACTCTTGTGGCAAGAGGCACAAGAGGGTGGTAAGAGGCAAACACAGATCAGTTCTAGCAATCAGCTGCATGTGAGTAGTTACAAGTAATTAACAATGAAAAGGCTAAGGAAGTACACTCAGAATCTCTTGAATCAGTGGAAACCACACCCTTTAGAAATGACTTCTTGGGACAGGGCTTCTTTGAACTTCAGTCTACATTTCTTTTTTCAGATTCCATTTGTGTGATAAACTTTATTGTGGAAAAATTTGACCTTTCCCTTTAATGTTCCTAAATAAGGGGACCCTTCCTTCTGTGATGTGTGTGTGTGTGTGTGTGTCTGTGTCCAGGCACATGCCCACACAAGTGCACTTGGTAGGGATGGGTAAGAAGATAACAAAACTTCTAATACTAATTTTTGAGCAATTTTTCAGATCTTGCTAGATCACCTTCTTGTTGAGGATACTTTTTTGTTTTATCACTTCCAGCAGAAATGTGGTAAAATGTGATGGTTCCATGATTTGATAAGAATAGATATCATGGATAGACATTCTTATACAAACAAAAGCTAGGTGAGTTCATTGTCACTAGACCTGCCTTACAAGAAATATTACAAGGAATTCAGCCTGGGAAAAAAGAGGTGTACCAACTAGTAACATGAAAACATGAAAGTACAAAATTCACTGGTAACAGTCAGTAGAGAATCAGATCCAAAGCTCAGATACCGTAATGGTGAGGTGTAAATCATTTCTATCTTTAGGATGAAGGTTAAGTGTTAATATTAAAAATAGTAATAGTTAAAATAGTTCGTTACAACATACAACATAAAAAGAAGCAAATTTTGACATCAATAACACAAAACATGGAAGGGGAAATAGAATTGGAGAGCTTTTGTGTGCAAAATAAATTATGTAGTCATTAACTTAAAATAGACTACATGACTATGAGAAATCTTAGGCAAGCATCAAGCTCTAGAAGGTAAAAACCTATAGTAGACACACAAAAGATAAAAAGTAAGGAATCAAAGCATACTACTACAGAAAATCATTTACTCATAAAGGAAGATAGCAGTGAGAAAATCATTCATGTACTGGGGCTGTAGCTCAGTGGTAGAGCACTTGCCTAATATGTGTGAGGCACTGGGTTCAATCCTCAGTACCACATAAAAATAAATAAATAAAATAAAGGCATTGTGTCCATTTACAATTAAAAAAATATTTTAAAAAAGAAAGTAATTCAAAACGTGGCAGTAGCATCCTTACACATCAGTAACTACCTTGAATGTAAATGGATTAAATTCTCTCATCAAAAGATGTGCTGCCTATCAGAGACTCTCATCACCTTTAAGGAAATATATAAATTGAAAGGACGAGCAGACAGAGATATTCCATGTGCATGGGAAGCAAAAGAGAGTGGAAGTAACTCTACTTGTATCAGATAAAATAGGCTGTAAGCCAAAAACTCTGAAGAGAGACATTATATATAAGACATGTGCCACAAACAACACTATAATTAGTGACAGATCACATATATGCTGATGGTCCCATAAGATTATAATGAAGCTGGAAGATTCATATCACTTATTGATGTAGGAACCATCATTACATTGTAACATGACACATTACTCATGTGTTTGTGGTGATATTAGTGTAAACAGACACACTGCATTGTCAGTCATAAAAAATATAGCATATACAATTATGGATAATACACAATGATTGTTAAAGACAATAAATGACTATGTTACTGGTTTATTATTTTTACTATACTATACTTTTTATTGTTATCTTAAGTATACTACTTCTACTTATAAAATTATAGTTACTATAAAATAGCATGTCATGTCACAAAACACCAGCCTCATACAGCTTGTGTTAACAATGTCTCTTGACTGCATCAAGTAGCTCAACTGTACATCTAGGCTTATGCAAGCACACTCTATGATGTTTGCACAATGACAAAATCATCTCAGGATGCATCACCATTGTTAAATGATGCATGATTACAAGATAAAGTAGTCACTTCATCAAGATACACCCAACATTAGAGGACCTAAATATGAAGCAAATATTGATACATCTGAAGGGAGAGACAGATTGCAATACAATAATAGAAAGGGACTTGAATAACCCACTTTCAACAATGGAGAGATCTCACAGACAGAATCAGGAGCATTGGACATAAATTATGCTTCATATCAAATGGACATAACAGACATACAGAACATTCCATACCACAGCAGAATACACATTCTTCTCAAGCTTGCACAGACCATTCTGCAGGATAGATCATATTTCAGGCCACAAGACAACTATTAATAAATATAAGAAGATTGAAATCATATCAAATACCTTTTCTAACCATAATAGTATGAAACTAGAAATCAATAGTTGGAAAATTCACAAATATGTGAAATTAAACAACTGCCCCTGATCAACCAGTAAGTCGAAGAAGAAACAAAAAGAGAAATTAAAGTATCCCAAATTAATGAAAATGGAAACACAACATACAAAACCTCATGGAATAGAGTAAAACAGTCCAAAGACAGAAGTTTATAGCAATGAATATTTACAACAAAAAGGATCTAAAATAAGCAATGTAACTTCATACCATGAGGAAATAGAAAAAGAAGACCAAACTAAGTCAAAGACAGTAGAAGAAAGTAAATAACAAAGATCCAGGCAGAAGTGAATGAAATAGAATCCAGAAAAACAATAGAAAAAAGTCAAAGAAACTAAGACTTGTTTCTTTGAGAATATAAATAAAATTGACAAATCTTTAGTTAGATCAAGAAAAAAAGATAATACTCAAATAAGGAAAATCAAAAATTTATAAGGAGACATTACAGGGGGGCTCAGAGATGGCAGATTATTGTGAGGCAGCATTTCTCTTAGCTCAGCTGACCAGAACTCAAACAGCAGGAATAACACATCTCCCTGAAATTAAGAGTGAATATTCCTGATTCTGGAGGCCAAGTCTGCCCAAGATGAACCAGAGACTGTTTGACAAATTAATATGATATATTTTTTAAACCCTTTCCACTAGAGTTTATCAATTGTCCACAATCCAGGAGCTATCCTGGGACTACAGTGTGGCAGAGCTCAACGAATTTAGAAACCCATATTTGTGAGTTTTCAGCTAGGTCTGCATGGGTCCAAGACTAGCAAACTTGTGGAAAATCAGAAACTGGGTACATTTCACCTGGGGAACACAGGTTAGGGAGGCAGGAAAGAGCCAGGCTCTCCCCAGCTCTGTGAGCCCAGAGGCAAAAGGTACTGGAAATCTTCAGGGACACTATAAGTCTACAGGGTAGAAACTGTACTGCCTCAAGTCCACATGGTGAAATGGGAAAACAAACAGACAGCATGAATAAACAAGGGAACAAATCACCCCAAACAAAACAAGAGGCACCAACAATAGACTCAAATGATTCCACAGTGGAAAAATGTCAGAGAAGGAGTTTAGAATGTACATGGTTAAGCTGATCTGTGAGGTAAAGGAGTAAGGAGTGAAATCAGAGATAAAGTTCAGGAGGTAAAATATCACTCCAATAAAGAGATAGAGATTCTGAAAAGAAATCAACTGGAAATCCTCAAAATGAAGGAATCAAAAAAAACAAATTAAAAATTCTTTAGAAAGCATCACCAACAGACTAGAACACTGAAGACAGAACCTCAGGCAATAATAACAAAATATGTACTCTTGAAAATAAAATTGACCATGCAGAGAAGATAGTAAGAAACCATGAACAGAACTTCCAAGAACTATGGGACAAAATAAAAAGACCAAATTTAAGATTTATCAGGATAGATAAAGGAATGCACAATCTTTTCAAAGACATAACATCAGAAAATTTCCCAAACCTAAGGAATGAAATGGAAAATCAAATATAGGAAGCTTACAGGACTCCAAGTATACAAACTACAACAGATCAACAACAAGGCCCATTATTGTGAAAATGCCTTAGAAAAAGGATAGAATTTTAAAAGCTGCTGGAGAAAATAACAGGTCATGTTTAGAGGACAATGAATCCAGACCTTGGCTGATTCTAAACCCAGATCCTTAAGGCTGGGGGTTTTAGAATAATAACCACCAACCTCTGAAAGAAAATGGATGCCATCCAAGAAAACTATACCCAGCAAAATTAAGCTTTCAGATTTGAAAATGAAATAAAAACCTTCCATGACAAAAATGTTAAAAGAATTCACAACTAAAAAGCTTACATTGTAGAACATTCTTAACAAAATAATCCATGAAGATGAAATTTAAAAAAAAAAAAAAGGAGAAAACCAGCAAGGTGAGGAATTATGCTTTAGGAATGCTCAGCAAGGGAGAAACTAATTCTAATTGGAAACCAGAAATTTTAAAACATGACAGGAATACAAATCATATCTCAGTAATAACCTTGAACATTAATGGCATAAATTCATTAATCAGAAAACATAGACTGGCAGACTGGATTAAAAAATAAGACCCAACAATATGCTGTCTCCAAGAGACTCACCTTATAGGCAAAAACATCAACAGACAGGGCAAAAGGGTGGGGGAAAAAAAAAAACATCACTCACATAGATCATGTAAACAAGCAGGGATTTCTCTCCTCATATCAGATAAAGTGGACTTCAAGCCAAAGTTAATCAGAAGGGACAAAGACAGAAGACATTTCATACAACCTAGGGGAATTATACAATGAGACATAACAATCATAAATGTTTATGCCCCAAATAATGGAGCATCTACGTACATCAAACAAATCCTTCTTAATTTCAAGAAGTAAATAGACCACAATACAATAATACTAGATGACTTTAACACACATCTGTCACTACTGAATAGACCCTGCAATCAAAAACTAAACAAAGAAACTATAGAACAAAATAATACAGTCAATTTAGATTTACCAGACATATATAGAATACTTCATCTATCAACAAATGTATACACTTTCTTCTCAGGCGCACACAGATCCTTCTCTAAAATAGACCATATTTTAGGCCACAAAGCAACACTTAGAAAATACAAAAACAAAAACAAAAACAAAACAGGGATAATATCCTGCATTCTATTATAATGGAATGAAATTGGAAATCAACTGTAAAATAAAAAATAGAACTACTTTAACACTTGGAAACTAAATAATATGCTATTGAACAGCCAATGGACAGCAGAAGAAATCAGGGATGAAATAAAAAATATTTAGAAGTACATGAGAATAACAATACAACATATCAAAATCTCTGGGACCTATGAAGGCGGTGCTAAGGGGAAAAGCTTATTGCATTGAGCTCTCTCATTAAAATAATGGAAAGTCAACAAATAAATGACCTAGCATTACATCTGAATGCCCTAGAAAAAGAACAAATCAACACCAAAAGAAGTAGTAGATAGGAAATAATTAAAATCAGACCAAAATCAATGAAATTGAAACAAAAGAAACAATTCAAAACACTGACCAAACGCAAAGTTGGTTCATTAAAAAATGAAATTGATAAACCCTTAGCTAAGTTAATGAAGCAAAAGAGAGAAAACTCAAATGACTAAAATTTGTGATGAAAAAGGAAATATCATGATGGATGCTACTTAAATACAGATAATAATTAGAAAATATTTTGAAAATTTATACTCAAATAAAATAGAAAATCTTGAGACATCGACAAATTTCTAGAGACATATGACCTACCCAAAATGATTCAGGAGGTCATACATGATTTAAACATGTCATTTTCAAACAATGAAATAGAAGATGCCATCAAAAGCACACATATCAAGAAAAGCTCAGAACCAGATGGATTCTCAACTAATTTCTACCAGATTTTCAAAGAATAATTAACACCATTACTCCTTAACTTATCCCATGAAATAGAAAAGAAAGTGGGAACCCTTCCAAACTCGTTCTATGAAGCTAGCATCATCCTGATAGCAAAACCAGACAAAGACACACAAAGGAAAGACAATTTCAGACCAATATCCCTGATGAAATGAGATTAAAATTGTTTCAGTAAAATTCTGGCAAATAGTGTACAAATTCATATTTAAAAGATAGTGCACCACAATCAAGTGGAGTTCATCCCAGAGATGCAAGGTTGGTTCAACAAATGGAAATCAATAAATGTAATTCATCACATCAATAGACTTAAAGACAAGAATCATACCATCATCTCAAGAGATAGAGATTTTGACAAAATACAGCATCCATTCATGTTCAAAACACTAGAAAAGTAGGGATAATAGAAACATACCTACCTCAACATTGTAAAAGTCATGTATGCCAAGTGCAAGGCCAACATTATTCTAAATGGAGAAAAATTGAAAACATTCCTTCTAAAAATGGGAACATGATAAAGGTGCCCTCTTTCACTATTTCTATTCAACATAGTTCTGGAAACCCTAGTCAGACCAATTAGACAGAAGAAAGAAAGAAAAGGGATACAAATAGGAAAAGAAGAACTAAACGTATCACTATTTGCTGACAAAATGATTCTATATTTAAAAGACCCAAAAAATTCCACTAGAAATCTGCTAGAACTCATAAATGAATTCAGCAAAGTAGCAGGATATAAAATTAACACCCATAAATTAATTGCTTTCCTATGCATCGGTGATGAATCGGCTGAAAGAGAAATTAGTAAAACTACCCTATTCGCAATAGCCTCAAAAAATTAAAATATTTTGAATCAATCTAACAAAAGAGGTAAAAGACCTCTACAATGAAAACCAGAGAACATCAATGAAAGAAATTGAAGAATACCTTAGAAGATTAAAAGATCTCCCATGTTCTTGGAAAAGCATAATTAATATTGTCAAAATGCTGGTATTACCAAAAGTTCTATACATATTTAATGCAATTCCTATTAAGTTTATGATGACATTCTTCATAGAAGTAGAAAAAGCAGGCATGAAATTCATTTGGAAAAGCAAGCAGCCCAGAACAGCCAAAGAAATAGTGAGAAAACTAAAGCAGGAAGCATCACAATACTAGACCTTAAATTATACAAGAGTTATAATAACAAAAAGGCCATGGTAGTGGCACCAAAACAGACATGATGATCAATGGTATAGATAGAAGATACAAAAACAAACCCACATAAAAACATTTGTCTCATACTAGACAAAGGTGCCACAAACATACATTGGAGAAAAGATAATCTCTTCAACAAATGGTGGTGGGAAAACTGGAAATCGTTACATAGCATAATGAAATTAGACCTCTATCTCTCATCCTGCACAAAACTCAACCTAAAGTGGATAGAGGACCTAGGTATAAGTTCAGAGACCTTGTATCTACTAGAAGAAAATCAAACTCTCTATCATGTTGCCTCTAGGAACTGAATTCCTCAACAAGACTCCTAAAGCACAAGAAGTCAAGTCAAGAATCAATAAATAGGATTGTATCAAACTAAAAGACTTCTTCTTCTCAGCAAAGGAAATAATCAAGAATGTGAACAGAGAGCCTACAGAATGGGCAAAAATCTTTGCCACCTGTTCCTCAGATAGAGCATAATCTCCAGGATATATAAAGAACTCAAAAAACTTAACACCAAAAAAAACCCCCAAACAATACATGGGCAGAGGAACTAAACAGACTTCATAGAAGAAGAAATACAAACCTTCAACAAATACGTGAAAAAATGTTCAACCTCACTAGCAAGTAGATAAATGTAAATTAAAACTACATTGAGATTTCATCTTACTCCAGTCAGAATGGCAATTATCAAGAATCCAAGCAACAGTAAATGTTGATGAGGATGTAGGGGAAAAGATAAACTCTTACAGTGCTGGTGGGACTGCCAATTGGTGTGAGTGACCACTATGGAAAGCAGTATGGAGATTTCTCAGGAAACTTGAAAAGGATCCACCATTTGGCCCATTTATCCCACTCCTCAGCATATACTCAAAGGACTTAAAATTAGTACATTATAGTGAGCAGCCACATCAATGATTATAGCAGCTCAATTCACAATGGCTAAGCTGTGGACCCAACCTAGGTGACCTTCAACAGGTGAATGGATAAATGTGGTACATATACACAATGGAATATTACTCAGCCATAAGGAAGAATGGCTAGCATAACTCCACATCATGCACAACCACAAAAATGGGAAGTTATACTCCATGTATGTGTGATATGTTAAAATTCATTCTACTGTCATGTATAACTAAGTAGAACAAATAAAATATTTAAAGAATAAAAACAAAGGAATATAAGAGAAAACAATGAAAAATTATACACCAGTACATCAAATCTAGAAGAAATGGATAAATTCCTAAAACCATACTATCTACCAAGAATGAATCATGGAGAAAGAGAAAATCTAAACAGACAAATAATTAGTAAGAAGACTGAATCACTAATCAATAAGCTCTCAACAAAGAAAAATCTAGGACCAGATAGCTTCACTACTGAATTCCACCAAATATTTAAAGAAAATTTAACACCAATTAGCTTCTCAAACTCTACCAAAATTGTGAAGGCAGCATTTCCCCAGTACCAAAGCCAGAGAAGGACTCTACAAGAAAGGAAAATATAGACCAATATTCCATATGAACAGAATGCAAAATTAACAAAATATAAGCAAACTGAATGCAACAGGACATTAAAAGAATAATTCACCACAATCAAGTGAGATTTATCCCTGGGATACAAGGATATTTTAATATATGCAAATTAATGCATATAATACACATCAAGAGAATGAAGAACAAAACCATAATAATCTCACTAGATGAAAAGTATCTGACTAAATTCAACATCCTTTCACGATAAAAAAAAAAACAACTTTTGTATAGAAGAAAATGTAACAACACAACAAATTTTGCATTTGTGAAGTCCACAGTAAACATCATATTCAAAAGGGAAAAAAATGAAATATTTTCCACTAAGAGCAGTAAAAAGACAAGGAAGCTGCCCTTGCCATTTCTAATTAACAATGTGGTGGAAGTCCTAGCCTGAGTGATGAAAAAAAAGGCATTCAAATTAGAAAGAAATAAGTTGGAGTGTCTCTATTTGCTAATGACAAAATCTTAGAAAACCATTGAGGAAATTCTAAAGCTTACACACACACACACACACACACACACACACACACACATCTCTTAGAATCGATAAATGAATTTAAAAAGTTGCAGAATATGGAATCAACATACAAGAAAGTGTAACCTTTCTATACACTAGCAACTATCCAAAAAGGAAGTCAAGAAAACAATCCTATGTACAATAGCTGCAAAAAAAAAAAAGAAAAGAAATATTTGGGAATAAATTAAGCAAGGAGATGGAAGATCTTTACACTGAAAATAGTTAAACTTTATGAAAGAAATTTACAAAGACACAAATAAATGAAAAGACATCCCATGTTCATGGATTGGAAGAATTAATATTGCCAAATTTTCCTTACTATCCAATGTGATTTACAGATTCAATGCAATCTATTTCAAAATTCCAACAATTTTTTCAAAGAAATAGAAAAAATTCTAAAATTTATTTGGAACCACAAAAGAGCTCCATTTGCTACTGCAATCTTGAGCAAAAAGAACAAAGCTGGAGGTGTCATACTGTCTAATTTCAAAATATACTACCAAGCCATATCAACCAAAATAGTATGGTACTATCATAAAAACAGACATACAGACCATTGAACAAAATTGAAAGTCCATTAAAAAAATTCATGCATTTTTTATGGTCAAGAACACAAAGAGGGGAATGGACAGTCTCCTCAATACATGATGTTTGGAAAAATTATATATCCACATGTGGAATAATGAACTTAAGCCCTTCACTCACACCATATACAAAAATCAAATCAACCAAAGATTGATTATAATTTTAAATATATGATACTGGATATATTTAAAATTATATATATGTTTTATATAATATATATATATATATGTAAGTATATATTAATATATGTTATATATAATATATTATGTGTATAACATTATATGCAATTATATATACATATATAATATATACATATATAATATATAATTATATATATATACATATATACACACACACACACACATACACAATGAATGGAAATCAGCATGTTGAAGAGATATCTACACTCTCATGTTCACTGATGCATTGTTCAAAATAGCCAAGATCTGAAAGCAAGCTCAGCATTTATAAACAGATAAATGGACGAGAATAAAAACATGGTACACACCTAACAGAACTAGCTAAGTAGGTATTTCATTTTAAGAGATTCATTAGCAGGTAAACTTAAAACCACTTTGAATTTTCTTTTTCATTTTTTCTGTATGGAAATGAAACTATTATTTTTATCCTTGTCATAAATAGAGGTTGAAAAAAGCTAAAACAACTGTAAGAAATAGAAAATGATTTGAGAGAAATAACTCCTAGGTGGCACTGTGTTCATGGGCTAGGAAATACATTTATGCATTTGTCCTTTTTTCCTGACAGAGCAATAACATTATTTTGGATGTTGAAGCTCATTTTGGATAATGAAATCTAGCTCTAAAATTTTTAATAATCTATAAACTAGAAGATAGTCTAAATTGTTTCAGTTGTTTTAAATGTATTGAAATTTGTTTGTGATCTGGCATATGATGCATCTTTAAGAATTCCACATACATTTCAGAAAGTGTCTATTTTGCTAATTTGGGTTGGAGTATTATATAAATATCAATCAGGTTAGGTTGGTGGTTAGTGTGGTTCAAGTTTTCCAATTTTAACTGATTTTTATGTATAATTGTTGTATGAAGTATTGAGAGAAGAATGTTGTAATCTCCAATTATAATTTGGGTGTGTCTGTTTCTACATTCAATTTGCTTTCTCAGTTATTATTATGACTTCTCAGTGAATTGATTTTTTATCATTAAAAAATATTTAATATTTAAATTATAATTTTTATAGTATTTTTATAAAAATATTATAAAATATTTAATATTTATCATAAAAAATATCCCTTTTTATCTATGATGTACTCCATGTTTGAAAGTATTAGTAGTAGTAGTACTTTTGGTACCAGGGATTGAACCCAGGTGTGCTTAACCACTGGGCCACAGTCCCAGCCCTTTTTTGTATTTTATTTAGAGACAAGGTCTTGCTGAGTTGCTATGTGCCTCACTAAGTTGCTGAGACTTGCTTTGAACTTGTGATACTCCTGCCTCAGCCTACGAATTTGCTGGAATTTTAGGCGTGTGCCACCATATCCAGCTGAAAGTATTATTTATCCAATACTAATGTAGCTACATTAGCTTGCCTTTGATTAGTATTTGCATGATTATATGCATTCTTGGCCTTTCAAATGGCTCATGTTTTCTATTAAAGTGAGATTCCATAAGAAAATTACACACTAATGTCCTTTATAAACAACATTCCTTTAAAAAAAATCAGCAAATCAAATCCAGCAATCTATAAAAAGTATAGTACATTATGAACAAGTAAGGTTTAATTTAGAAATGGAAGGTTGGTTTAACATTTTAAAATCAACTACTGTAATTCATTACAACAACAGACTACAAATGAAATGCCATATGATTTTTACAATAGATTCAGAAAAGCATTTCATAAAACTAAACACCCATTCATAATTCTTTTTTAAAAAAGCCCTCTTTGAAATGGAAAAGAAAGAAATTTCCCTTAGCCTGATAAAGAGTGTCTATGAAATACCAGCAGTTAACATATTAAATACTGAGAGTCTGAATACTTTCCCCAGGATGTCAGGATGACTTCTATTACCACTCCTATTTAATTTTATACTGCAGTTCCTGACCAGTTCAATAAAGCAAGATCAATGATCAAAATAAAGGAAAACCATACTGGAAAATAAAAACTATTTATTTGCAGAAAATTTAACCTACAAATTGCTGCCTTAGAAATCTACATAAATCTGGTTAAGTAAAGATATAAAATTAAGTACAAAGCCAAATACAAAGTCAATTGTATTTCTACAAAATACCAAGGAATAATTAGAAATAAAAATAAAGATAATAGTATCCATAAACCCAGAATATTTAAGGATGCATTTAGCAAATATAAAATATTTAAAATATCTCTTAAAATAAGAGATTATTTGAAAATCACAAAGCACTACTGACAGACATTACAGAAGATCTCAATAAATATTTTGTAAAGATTGCAAAGGGCCTGGAATAATCAAAAATGTTTTGAGAAAAATCAGTGTTGAAGGATTTACTACACCTGAATTTATGACATACTCCAACATTACAGTAATCAAGAAAATATGATATTGGTATATAAATACCTTAAAGGAACTGAATAGAGAGCAGAAGTAAACCACATATATGTGGCTAATTTGTTATTTTTGGCAATATTGCCAAGTTAATTTCGTGGAGAAAGAAGAGTCTTTTCAACAAATGGTGCTGGGTAAGTTACACAGCCTTGTGAAGAAAAACATTAATCCTAACTTTAATTGCACACTATAAAAAAATTAGAAATTGATTATAGACTTTGTTTTAGTCAGCTTTTTTGCTGCTGTGACTTAAAGACATAACCAAAACAATTCTAGAGGAGGAAGGATTTATTTAGGGGCTCATGGTTTCTGAGGTCTCAATCTACAGACAGCAGGATCCATTCCTCAGGATTCAAGGTGAGGCAGGACATCATGGCAAGAAGAGTGACATCATGGTGGAAAAGTGTGGTGGAGGGAAGCAGCTCACATCATGATCAAGAAGCAGAGAGAGAGGTCTCCACTTGCCAGATACAAATAAATACCCGAAAGCCATGCCCCCAATGGACCAGCCAACACCCTACCTGCCTCCAGTTACCACTCAGTTAATCCCATCAGGGATTAATTCACTGATTAGGTTACGGCTACAACCCAATCATTTCTCCTCCAAACCCACCTGCATTGTCTTACATGTGAGCTTCGGGGGACACCTCATCTAAATCATAACGGACTTAAAATAACAGATAACATAAAACTTTAAGACACTTTAATTAGCATATTTCGTAAAGAATTGTTTTAGTCAGCTTTTGCATCACCGAGACCAAAATACCCAACAAAAACAATTTAGAGGAAGAAAAGTTTACTTGGGGCTCAGTTTCAGAGGCCTCAGACCATAGATAGCCAACTCCATTGCTCTGGGCCCAAGATGAGGCAGTACATGGTGAAGGAAGGGTCAAGTATAAGTTAGCCACTCAGTTGTGGTAAGGGTTAAGAAGCAAAGGGGGAAGGGAGAAGCCACAGGGAAGATGTACCCTTTCAGGGCAGTACCCAGTGACCTACCTCCTCCAGCCAGGCCCTATCTGCCTACAGTTACCCCCCAAGTCATTCCATAGATAGCCACCTCTATTGCTTTGGGCCCAAGATGAGGCAATACATCATGGACCCAAGTGGGCTGGGCAGATTAGATTAAAGCTCTCATAATCTAATCATTTCACTTCTAAACATGTCTGCATTAACCAGACCTTTGAGAGGGCACATTACTTCCAAACTATAATAGAAACCACATTGATAATCTTCTCAAAAGGAAAACTCTTGGCTTGGATAGCTTAGTTGAATTGTATCAAATATTCTAGAAAGAAGTAGTCATCCTCCACAGTGTCTTTCAGGAACTGGGGTGGTGGCATGTTATCTCCCACTTTGTTTTGTCAAGCACAAATCCTAAAGCCAAAACTAACACTCACAGGAAAACTACAAACCAAAATCTCTCATGAATAAAGAAAATAAGCTTTAATAAAAATTTAGCAATTTGAATAGAGAAATATATTAAAAAATAATAACTCAAGGCCCAGTAGAATTTATCTCAGGAATACAATATTAGTTTGATTGTGGAAAACCAGTCAGTATAACTCACAAGCTTAAACAACAGGAGAAAAATTATGAGATATTCACAAATAAGTAAATAATGGATGAAAATCAGAATCTGTTCATGATTAAAACAAAAATTCATTAAACCAAGACAACACAGGAATTTCTTCAACCTGATAATGGGCATATATGAAAATCTAAAGCTAACACAATATTTAATGGTGAAATATTGGATGTTGTCTCTTAAAATTACAAACAGTGTAAACACCTGATTTCACCACCCCCCACACCAGATTTTACTGGATATTGCAGTAATAACACAAAAAGTAAAGGATAAAGAGACATTAAAATTAGAAGAGAGGTAAAATTTTCTAAGTTCTCAGACAACATGAGTAGTTATGAAGAAAATCCAAAGGACTCTCTAACCACTACTAGACTGAGTAAGTGAATTCAAGACATGGATCCAATAAGCAAAAATAGATTTCATTTCTGTGTAACAGAAACAAAAAATGAAAAAATAAATAAAAAAACTATACCACTTATAAGTAGCATTGAAAATATAAGGTGGCAAGAAAAATTATAAAGACTTTTAAAAAGTACCTCTATAGAGAAAACTATAAAATATTGCTAATAGTTATTAAAGAACATCTAAATACATGGAGAAATCTCAGTGTTTTAAAGATGTTAATTATTTCAAAATTTATTTGTTAATTCTATTCAATTTTAATAAAAGTCCTAGCAGTATGGGATATGGAAATTGACCAGTTGATACTAGACTGTATACAGAAGAGTGGAGAACCTCGGATAGCCAAAACACATTGAAAAAAAGAATAGTAATGTACTTCGAGTATTGATTGACATACCTTGTATGAAGATAAATTAAAAGAGTATGGTATTGTTGTGAGGATAGTTAAACAAAAAATGGAATAGAATAGAGAATTCAGAATTTCATCCATGAGAATGTGTCAATGGAATTTCCAAAAATATGTCCATGAATTTAATAGAACACAGAAGATCTCTTCAACAAATGGTGCTGGGTGAACAAAATACACATGTGGATAAAAATAAATATTGACCCTTACCTCACACACAAAACTTAATTCAAGATGGTTTAGATCCATAAAAGTAAAAGTGAAAACAAAAAAACATATGTAAGGTAATAACTTTATGTTCTTGAGATGGGAAAATATTTCTTTAACAAAATGAAAAAGCATTAAATACAAAAGGAAATCCTTATAAACTGGACTTTGGCAAAAATAAGAACATCTTTGTCACTAAACATTGTTGAATAATGAAAAAATAAGCCACAATTATTTGCACTTCATGTATGTTACAGAGAACTCGCATCCAGGTTGTATAAAGGATTTCTACATATCAGTACTTAGAATCCTAATATCTCAATAAAAATAGGTAAAATGTTTTACAGGTGCATAATTTAAAAAAGAAATGTGAATACCCAAGAAATACATAAAAAGATGCTCAATGTTCTTGGCCAAAGGGAAATGAAAACTGAAGCCACATTGAGATGCTACTACATATCCATTAGAGTAACCAGAACTGTGAAGAAAAACAGTAGCACCTTCTAGTGAAGATGACGTGTAACTGAGTTACCCATACATTGCTGGCAGGAATGTAAAATGGTACTACACTGAGGATCTTTCTTATAAATTACACATTTCCCTATTACGTGCTACACCGATTCCATTCTGGGCCCTTAGTTCTTCACATAAAAACATGTCTTTACAAAATGGATGATATTTTGCTAATATTATTAGCTTTAAGAATATTAGCAAAATATTAGAAAGATCTCAAATGTCCATCAGAAGAATAAACAAATTATGGTCTATTCATATCAGGGTATGTTACTTGGCAATTAAAAAGAGCAAGCTACTAATTGGTGTGACAACATACACAAATCTCAAACTGTGGTGTTGCAGAAAATAAATCATACACAACAGAAATTCTGATTGGTTGCATTTCTATGAAATTCAAGAGCATGCAACACTAACTTATGGGGATAGAAATTAAAACAGTGTTTTGCTCTAAGAGTGAGCAAATGATTAGAAGGGTACACAAAAAAAACTAAGATACGGCAATGTCTGTAGCATGATTGGATTCTCAGTTTCAAGGGTCTCTGTACTTGCCATGATACACTGAACTGTACTTGTAAAATTCTTTTATTTAGAGACTGAAACAGGAGGATCTAGAGTTTGAGACCCACCTCAACAATTTGTGAGGTCCTAAGCAACTTAGTGAGATCCTGTCACAAAATAAAAAATGGGCTGGGGATATGGATCAGTGGTAAAGCATCCCTGGTACCAAAAAATTATTTCATTTTAATGTGTGTAATACCTTATTACAGTGTTTACATATGACTCAATATAAATCACCACATAAATAGGATAAAGGGTTAAATTATGTCATCATCTAAATAGGTACTAAACGAACATTTGGTAACATTTGTCATTTTTCATGATAAAAACTTGCAGCAAACTAGCTGTAAAGAACATTCTTTATCTCACAGGAAGTATTTATGACAAAATTGTATAAACATTTACTTAGCAGTGAAGTGTCAAATGTATTCACCTGAAATTTTAAATGATTTTGAATGAGACAAGGATTCCCACTACCACTATTCTGTTCAATGTTATTCTTAAGTTCCTAGACAATTCAGTAGTTAAGAAAAAATACAAAAAGTATAAGGAATAGGTACAACTAATTCACAGTTTGCATGATTTTATACACAGGCTATTCAAAAGAATATATGGACAAATTAAATCAATAGAATTAATACAAAGGGGTTAGCTGCCAAATGTAAGGTCAAAACTCATAATCAATTTTATTTCTATAGAGTAACAAAATAAGAATTATAAAACATTTTCAAAGGTTACTATTAATAGTATAAAATATAAAGGAGGGGATTCTAGGAAATAGTAGCTCTGGCATGCTTTTTAAATCTCTAAAAATGCACCTGTAAAATCGTAAAACAATTAAGCCAGCCTAAACCCAGAGATATGATACATAAACAGCAGTTAGGAGAATATCCCCATGAACCTCAAGATATGTGGGAAAGAGCATACTCAGAACTTTGAACCCGAGTAACAGCATCATCTATGCAGGAGGAACTGGGGGAAGCCCTGGGGTCTCTGACAAAACTGAGAACTAAAAAGTCACCACTAACAAACTAGCTGGGCAATGTGCAGACTGGAGGATTTGCATTTACAGCAAATGGTAGGTACAAATGCCCTGCCATACATCTGAAAGGGCCTA
>JAJEJO010053325.1:34981-142737 GCA_020662805.1 Glaucomys volans | reverse complement strand
CAACAAGTTCTATTTTTTAAAAGGAAGTAAGAAATAATCCTAATATTTCCTAAGATCTTTCAGTAAAGTGCAATTACATGAGGAAGTATGCACGTAGAATACGGGGTAGCCTACAGGGTTGCAAGAATGGATATTTATTAGTGATCTTTGGGTTCCCAGCCAATAAGTCCCATTTATATTTTTAAAAACAAAAATAAAATACCACAACATATAAGTCTTTGTGAGGGGAAGAGATATAATGTTTATGTAAAAAGTAAAGGACACTAGGTGTTTTCCCCCTTATCTGGGACTTTGGATATAGAAGAAGAAATAGAAAAGTTATAGAAAAAGAGATATTCAGTAGTGGTTGAGTCAATATTGTACCCAGCACCACAGCCATACTGTACTAGCACTGGGATCCTGCTCTTGTGGCTCAACTACAGATATGTTATCTGCTCCCAGACTCATTGGAAATTTTCCCATTTTCTGAGCCAAGGCCTTCAACTTTCCTGTCAAATCTGTGAGTTGCATAAGAGCATTGTAATGAATTCCTTTTATGATTAGTTTAGGCAGAGTTTAGAGGTACAATCATCATGTATTTCCTTAGTATTCTGAATTGAAATTGCTGTGAAAGTACTTTTTCCTTCTTAAGTAAATTTAAAAGACACTGAGTACCTTCTGGAAATTCTCATTAATTGGTGTCAGTTTCTACCCTTCCCATGAGAGTAGTTTTTGGCCTTTAGAGAAGACTCATCCTTTCCCTACTTGAAGGCTTCTGTTTTCTGTCACCTCGAATTTTTCCACCAGGCTCTCTGCCTGTCTTCCACTTTCATTTGGGATGATTATGAAAGTTTTAAGTTACTCATTTCATAGCCGCTGGTATATATTACAATCTTTAGGATGCAAGTCTTTTCCATCCTGGATGGCCAGTGCTCCCTCAGCTGAAATTTGAACCTGGTGATGTCATTAACAGATTGTCTACATTTCTGTTTCTCAGCCCTAATCAATCATAAATGCAAGAATTACAGTTTCTAGAGCTGCTATCCATGCCCAGGTTAACACTGGTAAGGACATTACTGCAGTCCATACAAGTCTTAAGATTTAACCACTGTATCCTCCTAGGCATCTAAATCTATGGGTTCCTTTGCTCAAGGTATGCCATTATAGTGCCACTTCAAGTCTTTCAAGTTGCCATTTACATAAAATACAATTAGGATTTTAATATTCAACATCCAACACAAGTGCTTGGCACGGCTGCTCCAGATTTCTTCCCATCTCCCTCTAAACGATCCAAAGTGCTTCCATACTATAAAGTCAGAAGTGTTCCCTGGCTCAGGGCTCATCCCCTGTTGAGGCAAAATGTGTTCCTCAAATGTCAGCTGCATCAGCACCAACCCTTACAAGACCGGTTCCCTCCTTCAGGCTCTTGCAAAGTTCTTCTGAGGTCATCAGCACTTCCAAATATTTCATTTCCCTTTCACCTCTCAAAAGGTGGCTAGACTTTGGAAATACCCAAGTCATTATCCAAGACTGGAACACTTCTCCTAGACATGACTCTCTTCTCATGTTTCTGTCTTCATGAATTTCTGAAATAAACATAAATAAAACTGATCAGCTTAACCAGTCTATGAAAAAGTACAATTCAATGGTAAAAGCTTTGTTCAGTTCATGATATCTACAACACTCCAATTTCTCCTAAATTCATGTATGCCATGATGATTAATAACACTTAAGAATTCCATTATGTAAATTTCTGACTTTAATTAAGAAGTTTAAAAATATGATCTCTAAATCATTGATCTCAGAATGATTTTTAAAATTTTATTTTAAATTGACAAATAATAATTATATACATTTATGTGGTACAGTGTGATGTTATGATACATGTATACTTTGTGGAATGATTAGATCAGGTTAATTAACATATCCATTACCTAACATACTTGTCATTTATTTGTGATGGGAACATTTCAAATTTTAAAGCAATTTTGAAATATGCAATGCATTTTTATTAACTAGAGTCACCATGTTGTGGATACATCACTAGAACTTATTTCTTCTAACTGAAGATTTATACCCTTTGACTAACATGTTTTTTTCCCCATCTACTTCTCACTCCATCCTTGGTAAGCACCATTCTGTTCTCTACTTCCATGAATTCAACAGTTTTAGATTCCACATATAAGTGATATTCTGGATGTTTGTCTTTCTACGCCTTGCTTATTTCCTTTAACATAATTTTCTTTATAGTCATCCATGCTATTGCAAATAACAGAAATTACTTTCTGTTTTAGCCTGGATAGTATTCCAGTGTGTGTGTGTGTTTCTTCATTCATTTGGCCATCAATAGGCACTGAGGTTGTTTCCATATCTTGACTTATGAATAATACTGCAATGAATATGGAAGTGCAGATGTCTCTTAGACATAATGATTTCAATTCCTTTAGAAAATGTATGATTTTTTAAAAATACATATTGCCTGAAGTTTTGCCACATTTTATGAATTCATATACCTTTTATACCTTCATATAACACATATAGTACATTCCATACCATTCTCCATACAAGATTATTGGGTTTACCTTTAATAATTCCCTCTGTTCCTTGGAGCCTGAAAACTATCAAAGACAAAGCCAACCAATGTCTGAACAGCCCCCCACCTCCAATATCGCAGCATCATTTTACCTTCTGTGTAACTATGGGCACTAGCACACAGAGAAAGTTCTGAGAATATAACTAATACCCAATAATACCAGTCTTAGCTTGGGTTTACTAAAACCCAAAGGGAAAAGGTCTCATGTGCCAACACTTTGTTGGAGAGTGTGATCCAGAAAGGAAGAATGGCAAACAATGGTAATGAAGCCCAGAAAGCCAGAAAAATAAATTGTCGTCCCATATGTGTGAATGGTTGCTCAACCCCATGGGATCATCTGAAACAATTCATTTATTTTAATATAATTTAACTTAAAAGTAAATATTAGATTCCTAGAGAATGTGTTCTCTGACTACAATGATATAATGTAAAAATCAGTTAACAAAAATCTCAGCTGTCCTTCAACAAGTAAATGACTAAGCAAACTGTAGTTCATCCATACTGTAAAATACACAGAAAAGCTGGGTGCGGTGTTGCATGCATGTAATCCCAGTGGCTTGGGAGGCTAAGACAGGAGGATTGCAAATTCAAAGCCAGCCTCAGCAACTTAGCAAAGCCCTGTCTCAAAATAAAAAATAAAAAGGGCTGGGAATGTGGCTCAGTGTTTAAATGCTTCTGGGTTTAATCCCTGGTACCAAAATAAACAAACAAACAAACAAACAAACAAAATATAGTATATTTCATGCATGGAATATTGCTCAACAATAAAAGAAAACAAAGTATTGATAAATACAACTTGGTAGCATCTCTGCATAATTGTGCTAAGTGAAAAAATAACCCAATTTACATGTTATATGATTTCGTTCATAAAATAAATCTTGAAATGACGAAAGTATAAAAGTGAACAGATTGGTGGGTGCCAGGGGATAAGCAGTCTGGGGAGGAAGAGCAATAGGTGTGGCTATAATAAAGCAACAGGAGGACCGCTGCAGTGATGGAAATGTTTTGTAATTTCACTATATCAATGCCAATGTCATAGTTGTGATATTATACTACAGTTTTGAAAGATACTGCCATTGGAGAATAAGAGATTTTTTTGCATTTCTTGCAACTGCATGAGAATTCATAATTAGCTCAAAATAAAAGCATAATTTTTAAAAATGAAAAAAGCACTTTTAATTCATGATTATTTTTTTCAGTATTATTATAGTACCACAATCAAAATATAACCCATGATCTTACTTTCCACCTGCATCTTCCTCCATGAACTTATAGATGAGAACTTTGGTATACAAATTCAAATACAGACTGCATAACTCCAAGCCTGTGCCCTTCATTGCCATCTGACTAGTTGAACCAGCTTTAAAATCCCATCCTGAGGGTCTACTTTAAGGAACCACTGTGGATATTATAGGCTGTTTCCCAATATGTAGAGTCTGAGACAAAACTGAAATGTCAATATCTTATTGGGGGGCATGGCCCATGAAACAAAGATAGGAGATAATGAGAAAAATCAGGGAAGACTAGAGAGTTACCAATGTGACCATCACTATAGATGGCTGGTTATGTAGTAATCATAATTCTAAAGATGTCCCTCAAGGTATCCATTCCTTGGTTATTCAATCAGACACTAATCTAGGTATTAATGTGAAAGGACTTTGGAGATGTAATTGAGATTAGTAATCAGCTTATCTTAAAATAAGTATATTATTTTGTGTTACTCTGGTGGGTCCACACTAATCACATGCACCTGTAGAAACGGAGAATTTTCCTGACTGGAGATAGGAGAGAAAAGATTATTGAGATGTGGCAGAAGGGGAAGTCAAAGAGATTTCAAGTAGAAGAAGGATTTCAACATGCTTCTACCATCTCCGAGTTGTAGGGCCCATATACAAAAAGTTGAGAGAGGCCCCTAAGGAGCTAGTGGCTCTCTCCAGCTGAGCTGTCAAGAAAATTAGAAACTTGGTCCTGAGATCACAAGGAAATAGATTCTTCCAACAACCAAATCAGCTTGTAATAGAATTCTTCCCAGAGCATCCAGAGAGGAATCTAGACTGACATCCTCCCTGATTTGAGTCTTGTGAAACAGGTAGACAAACCCATCAAGCCTACCCGTATTTATGACCTACCGAACTTGACATAACAAATTTACATGGTTTTAAGTCACTAAGTTTGTGCTGATTTCCTAAAGTGGAAATAGAAAAGCAATGCAACTTGTTGCCTAAAAAGTAATTCAGGACTGCATGCTCAGAAGAAGAAAAGAGGAAGCTTTCACCCATTGATTCCCATCTCACAGTCAAAGTTACCCCACCAGGAAATAACAACGTGTATTAATCAGGTTCTCCAGAGAATGTAAACATAAACACATGCATGTGGTGTGTGTGTGTGTGTGTGTGAGCGCATATCTGCATGTGTGTGTGTATTTGTGTTGCATATACTAAAGTAGATGGATAGGTAGAGGTCTATTTTGAGGAATCAGCTCAACTGATTATGGAGGCTGGTTTGTCTAAAATCTCAGGAAAGAATTATTTCTGTAGTTTGAGGCCAAAGACCACCCACTGGCAGAATTTCCTGTAGTTGGAGGAGGTCAGTCTTTTACATTAAGGTCCTCAAATAATTACATGACATTGTAGAGGGCAATCTGCTTAGTCAAACTCTATTGATCTAAATGTTAATATCATCTAATGCTACCTTCATAGAAACATCTAGAAATCTAGAATAATATTTGGCCGGCTATCTGGGTACCCTGCCCTGGGCAAATTGCCTCATTTAATTAATTATCACATTGCCTCACATGTTTTAGTTCTACATGCATGAGTGGCTGGCCATTTCATAGCCAAATCTCCATGATAATGGATCAGTAAAAAGCTTTAGGGTGGGGAATGGCTGAGTATGAGGTAAGGTTATGCCAAGCTGCACAGGTAGGAGCTGGCCAGAATACAAGGTTGTTTTTCATGCTCATTCCATAAAAGGAAAGGCCAAGGAGGAAAAAAAAGAGATGGCTTGGCTTTCTTTTTTCTGGATACAGACCTAGGATATGTCCAGCTGTGACTCTCATTTGCAAAAGGGCACACCATATGTGCTGGAAGCAATCCCACTGAAGGGCACAGTGAGGTCTATGGGGGTCAAGAATGCAGGAGTTGGCTTAAAGGGCTACCAAGATAGACACCAGAATAATTAAGATTGGTGGTGGGAAATAGCAAAAGAGAAACCTCAGCCAAGGAGTGACATCTTTTAGGCCCTGTGGTGGAGTCGAAAATAGGAATAATAGTATAAAGTGATGTCCTTCACCAGAGTCATTACCAGGTACCTGGGAAGCAGTTTCCATCAGCATCCATATCTTTTCATGATTGAGTTGTAAACATTCTTTGATACAACCTAGCATATTGTTATCCTGAAATCTGGAAATCTCCAGCCTATAGGAACAATATCTTTGGGGATTGGGTGGTCTTTTCTGGTGTGGTGGTAGGGGTGCTCCATATCCTCCCTTTCCCAGTCCTACCCTCATCTGAGGAATCATTGGGCACCAACCTCCAAGTACTGCCAACCACTTTTGTCTTATCATTTGCTGTTCTAGGTTCATCACTTACAGGCTGGGTGATCTGGGACCAATTGTCTGATCTTCCCTTGCTTTTGTTTCTTCATATATAAAATGGTGATAATAAAAATACTGTACAGACTTGTGGTTTGGATTAAATGGGTTAATATAAGTCAAGTGCTGGAAACAGCGCCAGAGCCAGAGTAAACCCTTATCACCATCACCACCACCATCGTCGTCATTTATTGGCAAAACACTTAAATCAGTCAAAGACATTAATAACTGATTAATTGATTTATAACATGATCATAAAATGGATTGCATTGTTGTTTACAAGTGAAAAACTCATAAGATATATTAATGTGGAGAAGCTAAAGAACATCTTTAATAGCTGCATTAGACATAATGGCAAAGCAATATACACTTATATATGCTTATTTACAAAATACTCAGGGAAGATACACAAGGTGCTAACACTAGTAGCTTTTCTATTTGGCAGATAAAACGTAGCAGAAGGGTGATAGTGGTAGGAAAGATTTTTTTACTATATATCATTTTTTTTTACTATATATCATTAAACTATTATTTATTCAAAAATAAAGAAATTCAATATGAAAGTAAGGAAGAATTCTAAGGAATTCGTTGGATCTAGGAACCTCTAAATGTATAGGTTAGAGTCATGACCCTAAAATCAAGATTGCATAAAGTGGTTAATTAGGCAATCACAGTCCTAAAAAAAGGAGTGCCTGAAAGCCTTGAAGACTTATCTCATGGCAAGGGTGTCACCTGCAGGACAAACTGAGAATATGTCAGTTTATTGTCCTTGCTGAATAGAAGAGCAGTATGGTTGGAACATCACTCGAGGAAGGTGATCATGGATAACCCAATGGAGCTGTTAGCCAAAAAAGTTGTATAGACACCCATGGAAACACTGCAAATGAAGGTGTGTTTCATTTGGGGTATCCAGGAAAAACAATGCCTCCTTGCTTTGCATCTTCCAGCAAAAGCACTTAACAGCCTCTGAGACATGATTCCTCCGGGTGATCACGAAGGCCATTTTTCAGAGTTGTATGGATTTGAAATGAGGTGTCTAAAGTTAATCCTTCAGCTCCTGGCACACTCCAAGAGTCCAGGAGCTGGTGGTTATTAGTATTGCTAATGGCCATCACCTCCTAACTTGTTCCTATTCAGTTCCTTTACCACTTGCCAGATGAAATCCAGTCAAACCACACACAACGTGATTTTTGAGATTATACTGTAGAGTCACAGAGAAGCATCCCCTGAGCAGGGATCAGGATCCCTTTCAGGGCCTTGCTTCCTTGTAGCATTCAGCTTCTGGGATTCTTGAATCCTTGCTCCAAGGTTCCTCTGATTTAGCAACTCCTTGATACAGTGCCCCTCTCCTGATACTTACTTAAGCAGAGCAATGTCTGTCTCCCACTTTGGATTTCTCTCAAAAAACACATCTGGACTTTATTTGAAAAGATTATTGCAATGGAGGGAGAGGGACTATTGCAATATACAGAGGAGATGCTTGACTGTAAGATCTACAAGCATCTTCATGGTCAGGCACAAAGGACCTTTGATAGGGAGGAGTAAACAAGGCTAGAAAGAAATAGGAGTTCGGGAACAGGATGACAAGTGGAATGCTCAGAGAGTAGAGCTGTAAATATCTTTCTTTGGGTTGTTATGTGGAATTGTTCTGCATCCCAATGCTTGCTTAACCTCAGACAACAGAGTTCAGGGCTCTGGGGGAATGGGGGAACCTGACTGAAGTTTGGTTGAGGGATGTTAATAGACATCTTGTTCATATTGGAAAGTGAGGATAAACAGTTCAGCTAGTGTAACTTTTATAAGATGGAGAAAAGGAAACTTGGAGACCTACATCTGGCCTTGACCTAGGGAAGTAAGAAAATCTTCCACAAATTTTAGCTAAATCCCATGGAGAAGGACCTATCTTTCTCAGAGTACCATAGGTTGAGGTGAATTCTTAGTCTTTATGGTGTTCTATGAGCACAAGGCTCAGGAATAATTCAACACTGTCTGTTTTAATCAGCTTTTCACTGCTATGACCAAAAGATCCTACAAGAACAACTTAGAGGAGGAAAAGCTTTTTGAATCACAATTTCAGAGGTTCAGTCCAATGGTTGACAAACTTCATTGCTCTGGGCCAGAGATAATGCAGAATATCATGGTGGAAGGGGGTGGTAGAAAAAGCAACTCAGGATATGACAGGCAGGAAATAAAGAGCTTCGCTTACCAAGGACAAATATAAACCCCAAAGGCATACCCCCAGTGACCTATTTCCTCCAGCCACACCCTACCTGCCTATAGTCACCAACCAGTAACCCATACAAATGATCAATCCACTGATTAGGTTACTCATAATCTAATCATTTCACCTCTGAACACCTCTTACTTTATCTTACACATGAGCTTTTGGGAGACAACATGTAAGCCAAACCATAACACTGTCATTTCCAAACCAGCACTTCACACCACAAAACACCTCTACTGCTGATGATTTGGGGGCCATTTATTCATTATTTTCTGCTTCTATTTATTCATTCATCTATTTGTATTCAGGAAAACAATTACTAAATCAAATGCATTTTTTAAAAACTGAGAGCAAGAGGAATTTATCCTCGCAATCATAGAAACTCGCACACATATACTTCACCCTTAGTACTTTAGGATATCTTTCCTAAGAACATCCTTCCATAGAACCACAATAACATTATCCCATCTAAAAATTAGTGTTAACTTTATAATACCTCCTAATATCCTGTCTACATTCTAACTTTCTTAATTGTCCTACAAGTAACTTCTATTGCTTTATTCCCCCCCATTTGGATTCACATACTGCAGTTGGTGTTCTTGTCTCCCATGTTCCCTTCGACTTTGCTATTAAATGTGTTGAACCCAGAATTTTAGGTGATTGGGTCTAATTGAGGAAATGGAAGCCAGTTTGGATCCTGGAAATTGGAGACCGCCCTTGAGAGAATGGAATGTCAGTGTCTCCAGAGCCCTTTGATCACCAAGGTTACTACCCGACCCAAAAAAGGCTGTAGGTAGGGAATTGCTAATTAATGCCCCCTAAGCTGTTACTTACCTAAATCACTCCATTTGGCCCTTCCCCCTGCCCATCTGCCTCTCACTTTTTTGCCATCTCACTGGCATCTCCTGAGCCTGTCACCTAGGCAGAAGGAGAAAGATAAGGGGGAGAGAGCAGGAGAACAAAGGAAACTTTAATCTATAGAAGAGGCAGGGCACTCTCACTTCTTGGGATACCAGAATATCAGCCATGGCCCCCTTCTCCCTCCCGGGAGAAGTCTGTGTTACTCCCTTTAAATAAAACCTGCTCTATATGCTTGCCTTGGCGTGCTTCTCCGGTGTTACACTTCAACATTTGAGGAAGCAGAACTTGTCACCAATAACTGGTGGTATCAGTGTGATCCATGAATCAGTATTATCATCACCTGGAAATTGATTTGAAATCCAGAATATAAGGCCCTGCCCCAGACCTTCTGGATCAGAATCAACTTTGGAACCAGGTTTCCAGTTGATCTGTCTACACCATCAGCATGGAGAAGCAACTGCTCTTGCATGTTGTTTTCGCATTTCTCCTATGATAATGAGATTTTGAGAAGTCTAGGTCATTTGTCTTTTTCTTTCCACAAACACTTTTATAGTCACTTGTATGAATGTCAAAGTCATTTAGATCCATTCTAAGATGTTCAGAACAGGGCAAATTTTATTTATACTTGACATATTTCTGGGTCTGCGTGCACTTTGGTATTTTAAAAGATTCCTTTCCTTTTTTCTTTTTCTTTTGATCACGTAAATAATATATTAATACATTCTTGTTGTATAACTTTAAACGACTTCAACATCTACAAAGAAAAGTTTTATTCTCCTTTAAGCTTCTTATCACCTTTATTTCCCTCTTCAGACACTACTACTGTCAGCTGATTATATGTGTCTGCATCAATAGGGATTCAATCAGAGGAGCAGAGTCGTGATGAGAATTATGGAATGAAGACATCTAGAATTAGACCTCACAAAAATGTGGGAGGTAGTGGAGTAGTGAAAACTTGGAAGGGGAGTCGAAGATCAAAGTCCCCAGTCAGAGTGCCAGGGAGCAATGCCTTGGGGAAAGTCACATCCTGAGCTTGTAGAGAAGTCTGAGAAGACAGACATGCCCAGTAGAGGAAGGAGAAGGAGAAGGCTGTGGGAAGCTATCACCTCTGCCTAGCAACCTCTCTGAATCACAGCCAAGCATCTATTTATCAACGTGGGCCTGCTTTTGGACATCAGGGTCAGACATCAGAAAAGGTCACATGGACATGAAGCTTTGACCCACTGTGCATCACTCTATACGGCCATGGTGACCTTCTCAGAGTAAAAGTTGCTCTATTGCTTCTACCTTCCAAATCCTATGCAAGTTCCCTGATAGACAACTCTAACCTGGATCAAAAAAGAAAGCACAATAAAGTGCTGTATTCCACCTAGCCTGAACGAGCGCATAAGAACTCACATTCTTTATAGAATGGAATCACACTGAGAATATTGTTCTTGTCATTTCAAAAAGTCTTTCTAGATTCAGTCAGTATATATTGCATGCTAAACAAAACTACCTGTTTTTAGATTTTTGCAACCCATTTAGGCATCAAACCACTGGTGGCATTCTTCAGCAGGTCATGAAATTCATTAGAGTGTCAAAAGCACCATTAGAAAGGATACAATAGGATAGAGCAGAACAGAATAGGAAAGTGTCATTCCCTCTGGAAGGATAACTACTGCTTTATGAAACACTTGTATTAGTTAAATATGTGTGTGCCCTGGCCACAGCCTGAGATATGCATGTTACTGAGGAGAGCAGCAGTTAGGAAAAACATTGCCTTAGAATATTTTTCTTTCTTCCACTCAATTTTTCCCTCTTCAATTCTTTGTTTAGTTGTTTATTTTGACAGATTACCTGAATTTGGAAAATAATAGGGTAGTACCTGAACTGCTTAATAGTTTTTTGAATAGAAGGAGTGGGAGAGAAACAACTGAATTCACAGTGTGTGTAAAACAAACAAACAAAAAAATCATAATACAAGTGTAAATAGTGATGTATCTATTACCAATCTAAAGTTGCTAAAGAGTCCTGGAGGAAGAACCTTTCTAATATGAAGGACAAAAGAGCAAACGTTACCAGAAAATCATCTGATACAGCTTCAAAAGTGCCAAAATCTCATTGGAAAATATTGAATTTGACAAGACATAGATTCAGTCTCTGAATTTCCACAGGCAGCTCATTAGCGCTCATCTGTTTGGTGATGGAGACCTCTAGGGAGCTCATGCAAGAACTGCAACAAAACCTTTCCTTTTCCTTTCCTCCTTTATTTTTCCTTAACAGCTGATGTCAGGTGAAAGCATAGCTTTTTGGAACACTAAAGGAATTTATTGGTAATTCAATTTTGCACACTTGGATCCTCCTAAGACGTAGTAGTTACTTTTTATATGACAAGCAACTTTATAAATAATGTCACATTTAATTTTGACAGAGTGAAGTAGATATAATCTGCATGCATGTGAGCATGTGTGTGTGTAAGACAGAGAGAGAAGGAGAGAAGAAATGAAAAATCAGAAAATAAAGTCACAAACTCAGAAGGTCAATGATAATGTATTTTCTCTCACATGTGGAAGCTAGAGAGGAAAAAGGAAAAGAAAGGTGAGGGGGGTGTCTTGTGAAAATCAAGGGGAGATCAGTATAGGAAAAGGACCGGGGAAGGGAGAAGAGGAGGAAAAGGGAAAATAGTGGGAATGAATTTATATTATGTTGTGTGCATGTATGAATATGTGCCAACAAATCCCACCATTGTGTACAACTGTACTGCACCAATAACAATATGGAGGGGGAAAATGAAAGAAAATAAAATAGCATTTCTAAAAACAGAAAGCTAGAAAGTTTCAAAACCAAATCATGACTCCAGATTCCCAGACCAGTGATTGTTCTATTGTGCTACAATATCAAAACAAGTCTCATAGAAGAGGATCAAGACATCATTTAGTTTATTTCCTTCATTTCATACTTGGGAAATGAGATATGGAAAGGAGAGTGAATTTTGTGGGGCCACATAGCCCCACAAAAGAGCACAGCCCTGAGTAACATTCCTGTTCCTTGGCTGTTAATCTCTACCTCTTTCAGTCACAGGGAAAGAAAATAAATTCATTATATCTAACAGTCATGGAAGGCTTAATACCTAACAGCATGAGATGATGGTTAAAAAAGAAGAGTAGATCACTTTGTAGAAAAAAAAAATCTAAAAATCCGAAATAAAATAATTAATTTTTAAGTTCAGGAAAGTTAATTTTTCTGAATTTACAGGGAACTTTTTAGATTAGGCAGAAAAATATCATAAATTTTCAGAAGACAAAATGTAGTGAACAGCACAATCAAGAAGGTAAAGAATTTCAGAGATAATAGACCACTCAAAGGGCTTCTGCAAAATTACAGTGACCTCATGCCTTCCATTCATCTGGTGACCTCCAAGGACATTAGAGCAGGAAGCAAGCCTTCAGGCCCCCACAAGATGGGAAGTCAGACAAAAGACCATCACATTCAGTTGGGGCTGCAGTGTGTAAGCCCTCAATCAGGAAGGTGAATCTAAAAAAAAAAAAAAATCAAAGCAATTCTCTGCACATGGGAGCTGCAGACAAGATTGTCCTTCTCAAACTTGGCGCTGGGTGGGTTGGGATAGAACACTTCCATGGGAATTTTCTGTGTGCACATTTTTGAAGAAGTTTATGGAGGCTTAATTTCTATTTAGTATGTTTCACTCATTTGAGTCTATAGTTCTATGAGTTTGACAACTCCCTCAACACAGGTAACCACCATTTTGATCAAGAGGCAGAACAGTGATTCTATCACTCCCAAACTTCCTTTGTACCCCTTGGTGGTCGAACCTTCCTTCCACCCCAGCTTCTGCAGCTACAAATTTTTCTGTCCCTAGAGTTGTGCCTTTTCAAGATTATCACATTAATGGAATCATTCAGTATAGTAGTCTTCAGAGTCAGGCTTCTGTCACTTAACATACTGCCTTTGAGATCCACTCATGCTGTGAAATTCATTCCTTTTAATCACTGAGTCATATCCCATTGTACAGATGTAAGGTGATTTAATTATCCAGTCACAAACTGAAAGGGGGTTACACATTTTTAAAATTGTTATATTTTCCCCTTGCCTTTATATCCCAACAAACTGACTGTGAATGTTCCATTGCAGGTACCAGATATACCAGCATGACAAGGATGGTCCCTGCCACAAGTTCACCTTCTTGCCCTCCCCTGATTGTGAGCTGGTGATGTTCAAATACAGAAACAAAATTCTGTCATGCCTTTTGCTTTCACTCCACCTCAACCATTAATAAAGGTACTTGCTCGCTCTCTCTCAGCTCCCCACCTGGTTGACTGAGTCGCAGTGGCATATCCTCCATGTGGCCCCATGTGGTTTGCCATGGCTCCTGTCTCTAGGACCCATAATCAATCATTTAATCTTACATGCCTCTCTACCTGTAATTTCTGTGGTCTTGTGGAGTGATGCTTAAAGACCCAACAAAGGAAATTACTTCCCCATTGACAACACAGAAGGATATTTGGGTTGTTTCCAATTCTTGTTGGTTACAAATAAAGCTGTTTTAAACCTTTATGAATAGTTTTGTGTGGAGTAAGGAGTATACAATTATTTGGTGGTGTGATAAGAATATATTTAACTTTATAAGAAATCACTTAACATGTTTTCTTCTAATCAAAACACACAGAAGTCATCAATCAGATTGGATGGAAAAGTCTGACCCAACTATATGCTACCTTCATGTAAATCACTTTAAATATAAAAACACTTATAGGTTAAAAGCAAAAGAATAAGTCATCTAACATAGTCACTTTTCCTTTATTCTATTGTTTCACTGTTGATTGTTCAAACCCAGCTATTCTCAAAGAGCAAGGAGTGTTATAAATATTTATTTGAGGATAGTAGACACCAATGGCCCTGATCAGGGGAAAACCAGACATTTGCTATTCATATATTTATATCATAATATCATAACATTATCTCAGGCCTGAGAATTCATTTCACAACCCAAATGCCTTTTTCTTAATGTTGGTGAACACCTATCTCTCAGAAATTTCAGATCTTGTGGAATAGTAGAATGACCCAGCTACTGGACAATTTTACACAAACAGGTTGCTTTCTTGGAAGGTATCACATATTCTTTGAATAAGTGGGCAATATGTGACAGTATGTTTCCCAAAGTCAGAGTACAAGGTACCAGGAATAAAATCTGTAGTGTCAACTCTCCCTGCTTCATTTAATGATCATTCTGAAAGTTATGTGACCTTTAGCTTTATTGTTTCATAGGTCAAATCAAGGAATATTTTCCTAAAGGGAAAAAGCAAGGAATATCTTGAACTGGAATTTGAGAATGCCATTTGAGGCCATTTTGGGCTCTGTGTCATTATGTCATAAAGGAAATGATTGTGTTGACTGGACGGAGTGATACTGGTTATCAAGGAGAAATACAGTTGCTACTAAGAAATGGATCATGAAAAAAAAAATAGTGAAACTGAATGCATGCTCTGGAACATGCACGAGAACTGCCATGACCAATGATAAAAGTTAATGAAAGATCATCCAAATAAAATTCAGTTTATCAAACTCTCAGACACATTAAGAATTGAGATTTGGGTCACATTTCCATGTAAATAACCTTGACCAGCTTAATTACTGGCTAAAGCCTATGTAAACCTGAAACAGTAGTTTTAATAGTCAGGACAGAACAAGTTAAACTTCACTTGAAAAACTAACCTTGAGAAGGCAGAGTAAGATGGCAGCTAAGTTAGATCTTCTGTCTCCTCCTTTGTCTCCTCACAGGCATACCAAGTTGAACAGCTATTCACACATTACAACTACCTTCACAGGAGCTAAGAAAATCAGACTTGCCTGCAGAGGGAGCCTCTGGAACAACCCCACTGCCAGAGGAAGACATGCAAGCCCATTCTATCAAAATTTTATTACTGCTAGCATCACTTACTGCTGGCTGCAATGGTCTTGGGCCACAAGTTCACCTGAGCAATAGGCAGCCCATAGCAGTGTGGACCTTGGTCCTAACCTAGTGTTGTGCAGGTCTTGGTGGGCTGTGGGCACAGGTTATGACCCAGTTTGCAAGCATTAGTGATAACAGATCTGACATAGGAACCAGAAACTAGTCCACCCATGGTGAATTTTCCCAGAGTTGGGAAGAATCCTGCAGTGGCTGACTATAGGCTAATAACTGGATAGGCACCCAGACCTACCCTGGTCTAGGGTGAGGCATGTGGAGACAGATTACTCTTTCTAGATATTCTCCTGTTTCTTCCCTGACAACACATGTGTTTGAGATAAACCTGGGTTTTGATTGCCTTCTAGTACTGAGATAGTGACAACACACCAACAGCAGACTCCTGGCAAATCTGAAGCTGGGCAACAGCCAGTGCTGAAATAGTGGAAATGACAACAGGCTCAGAGAAAATGAACAGCCTGCTTAACATTTCTGGAAAGATAGGCACCAACAAGGCCAGATTAGGAAGACTGAAATAAATACCTGATTTTTCAATGAACAGACAATGTAACATGCCAACAAACTTTAAAAGTTTCCAGGAAACCATGACCTCACCTAGTATCTAAATTAGATGCTGGAAACTAGCCAGGCAGTATGGGAGAACTCACAATTTAAAATAGCTATTTTAAGGAAACTCAATGAGCTTGAAGAAAATACAGAGAAATGTTTTAAGACTCTAGAAGAGAAACTTAATGAAGCGATAAACAGTCAAGCAGAAATTCTTGAGCAAAAAAAATACACTCAATGAAATATAAAAACACCATAGAAGGCAGAATAGGTCAAATAAAAGAAACACTACTGAATGTGAAGACAAGCTATTTGAAAAGAAACAGCTGGAGGAAGAGGAAAAAGAAAAATGAATGAAGAGAAATGAAGAATTGAAGAGGGTAGAAATCAATAAGAAGAAAAACTTTGGAAACTATACAAATACATGGAAATTAAACAGCTTGGATTGGAACAACCAATGTATCAAAAAAGAAATTAAGAAATAAATTTAAAAATTTCTTGAAAAAAATGAAAATGGAGACAACATACCAAAACTTATGGGATATGGAACAAGCAGTATTAAGAGGAAAATTTATAGCAATCAATGGCTACATCAGAAAAATAGAAAGATCTCACATAAAAAATCTTATTATGCATCTGAAGGAAGTAGAAAAGTAACAAGCTAAACCTGAAATTAGTAGAGAGAAAAACAATAAAGATCAAAGCAAAAATTAGTGAAATGGAGACTAAAAGAACAGCATAAAAGATCAAAAAAAAAACAAACAAAGCTTATTCTTTTTAAAAATTGCTTATTTGTTCCTTTTGGTTATACATGACAGCAGAATGTATTTTGACATATCATATGTACATGTGTGGAGTATAACTTTCCATTCTTGTGGTTGTACGTGGTTCAGAGTTACACTTATAGTGTATTCATATATGAACACAGGAAAGTTATGTCTGATTCACTCTAGTGTCTTTTCCATTCTCATCCTCCTCCCTTCCCTTCATTCCCCTTTGTCTAATCCAATGAACTTTCATTCTTCCATTACTCCCCTCTTATTGTTTGTTAGCATCTGCATATCAGAGAGAACATTTGGCCTTTGATTTTTTGAGAATTGACTTATTTCACTTAGCATGATAATTTCCAGTTCCATTCATTTTCTAGTAAATGCCATAATTTCATTCTTCTTCATACCTTCTATTGAATTATGCATATGTACCACATTTTCTATATCCATTCTCTGTTGAAGGGCACCTAGGTTGGTTCCATAGTTTAGCTATTGTGAATTGAGCTGCTTTAATCATTGATGTGGCTGCTCACTATAGTATGCTAATTTAAAGTCCTCTGGGTATATGCCAAGGAGTGAGATAATTGGGTTAAATGGTGGTTCCACTCCAAGTTTTCTGAGGTATCTCCATATTTCCTTCCAGAGTAATTGCACAACTTTTCATTCCCACCGGCAATGTCTGAGTGCACCACAAAGCTTGTTCTTTAAAAAGATAAACTAAATAGGCAAACCCTTAGCTAGAACAAGAAAAGGAGAGAGAACTCTAATAAATAAAATCAGAGAGGCAAAGGGAGACATTATACCTTTATACCACTGAAATTTTAAAAAATCATTATAGAATATTAGGAACAACTGTATAAAACACATTTAATAACCTGGAGGAAATATAAAAATTGCTTAGACACATATACCTTAGAAGTAGAAAACCCAAACAGACCAATAACAAGTAACAAGATTGAATCGGTAATAAAAAGCTTTCCAATGAAGAAAAGCCCATGACTATTTGGCTTCACTGCTGAATTTTACCAAGCATTTAAAGAACTAAGACTGATTTTCCCCCAAGTTATTTCAAGAAACAGAAGAGGAAGGAATTCTTCCAAACACAAGGTGTGAGGAGGTCAGCATTAATTAATGATACCAAAGCCGTCTTGAACAAAAAGGGAGGCAGCACATTACCCACTATGGAAAAAACTACTGAGCTGCAGTAATCAAAAAGCCTGGTATTGTCATAAAAGCAGACACATCAGCCAGTGGTACAGAACAGAGAGCCCAGAAGTAAACCCATGCATCTAGAGCTAGCTGATTTTCAACAAAGGTGCTAAGAACAGTCACTGGAGAATAGAAATGATGCCGGGAAACTCGGAGAGGTGCAAGGAGAAGAATGAAGCTGGACTTCATGTCCCACCAGCTCCAGAAATAAACCAAAAATGTTTAAAGACTTAAATGTAAGACCTGAAACTATGAAACTACCGGATGAAAACAAAAGGGAAATGCTTCAGGACATTGAAAAGGGCAAGGATTATTTTTGGACAAGATCCCAAAAGCATAAGAAACAAAAAAAGTTGGACATGCATAGGCATGGTGAAACATGCCTCGTAGTCCCAGCAGCCCAGGAGGATGAGGCAGGAAGATTGCAAGTTGGAGGCCAGACTCGGCAATGTAGTGAGACCCTGCCTCAAAATAAACAACAAACAGGACTGGGGATGTGGCTCAGTCGTTCAGTGCCTCTGGGTTCAATCCCTGGTACAAAAAAAAAAAAAGACAATTATCAAACTAAAAACCTTCTGCACAGCAAAGGAAACAGTCAACAGAGTATAGAGACAGCCTATAGAATGGAAGAAAATATTTTCAATGTGTATATCTGACCAGGGATTAACACCCAGAACATATAAGGAACTCCAAAATCTCAATAGCAAAAATAAACAAATGACATGATTAAAAAGTGGGCAACAGATTTAAATGATGTTTCTCAAAGGAAGACATACAAATGGCTAACAAGGGCTGGTGAGGATGTGAAGAAAAGAGACACCTTACACACTATTTGTGGGAATGTTGATTAATACAGCCAGTATTGAAGTTCCTCAAAAAATTACAAACTACATTTTCTTTCCAAATCTTACAGTAGGTGGGGGCAGGAAAATAAAATATTCTGTGTGCTTCAAAGGAGAGAAGAGTCAGGTAGGTATACTTAAAGAGCTTCCATATGATCCAGCATTTCCACTACCAGGTATATATCCTAAGGAAACACTATCTGTCTGTTGGAGAGACATCTGTATGACCACGTTCATTGCAGCACTATTCACAACAGCCAAGAAATAAAAACAATCTAAGTATTCACCAGTTGATTAATGGATAGAAATGTGTGGTACATACATACGACAGAATACTATTCAGCCACAAAAAAAATGAAATCCTGTCATTCGCAGCAACATGACTGGAACTGGAGACCACTGTGTTAAGTGAAACAAGTTAGGCACAGAAAGATAAGTACTGTGTGACCTCACCCATCCTCATCTAAAAAAGTGGATCTCATAGAAATTGAGAATAGAATGGTGGCTACCAGAGGTGGTAGTTGAGTGGGGAGAGATAAATATGGAAATGTTGATGGATGGGTACTAAGTTACAGTTAGGAGAAGCAGCTCTGGTGGTATAGAGTTTGGTGGTATAGACAACAATCATGCACTGTACCTTTCAAAAAGCTATATGAAAATACTCTGTAAGTTTTCTACATAAAGAAATGAAAAATGTTCCAGGAGATAAATATGTTTGACCTGATGTAAACATTATGCAATGTGTGATATATAGAACATTCATGGTACCTCATTAATATGTACTATTTTTATATTTTATGTCAGTTAAAGGAATTGAAATTTTTTTAAACTCAGAATTCCAGTGACTTAGTAGAACACAATTCATTCCTTACTTCAAATTCCTGTCATTGCCCAGTGGGGAACTTGATTCACATTGTCCCAGAGGCTCCTCCATCTCTAGCTTCACCATCTGGAACATGATGGCCCTTCGGTTTTTGTGGTAGAGGAAAAGAAAGCTAGAAGTTCTTGCTCCAGTGATTAAGTGTTCGGGTCTGGGAGTTGCCCGTACTCCTTCTATGCACAGGCCACTGGTAAAGACTTGTCAGATTTTCTTTCCAAATCTTACAGTAGGTGGGGGCAGGAAAATAAAATATTCTGTGTGCTTCAAAGGAGAGGAGAGTCAGGCAGGTATACTTAAAGACAGTGAAAAATAACAAACATAGTCTCTTGACCAGCTGCACATGTATTTTCTTTTTTTCATTTCTCTAAATCACATATTAAAATTGTTTTTACTCCTGTTCAGGATGATGGATTGTGATATTAATTAATAAGAAGAACAAACAACATCCAAAAACTGACAATGTGATGCATGTTGCATTGGAGCTCCCCTTTAGTGGGGAGTATTGTTAATTTGTGGAAGGAATAGTTGCATTTTGTAAGGAGGAAACATATGGGTGCTGTTTTTGTTTGTTTCACTATTTTTAAGTACGAGCAGAAACTTGTATGAAAATGTTGGCTATATTGCAGGCACATGCTCTAGTGGATACTAAGGATTTATTCTAACACAGCAATCCCAGTCTTCTACAGGACCTATGTAAGAAAAATATTTAAAAATTACAAACTACATTCACTACACTCCTTTGAATCTAATCTTATGGATGTGATGGATTCTACATGGCACATGGGAGTCACGTAAGCACTGGAAGGTAAAAGTGACGCAGAGGACATCTTCCTCTATTCATGATGGCCAGAAGATATATTATCTGGCAATAAAATTCATGGAGAAGAGTGTCCAGTGGAATTGCTGTAGCCAAACTTAGTATTTCAGTATTTAGTCATAAACTTCCTGACTACCAACCTTCCTGAATAGCAGTTACTGTTAAGGAAAGAAATAGAAATTCAGCAGACAGTTTAAGAAAAAAGGGGATTCAATATGATAAGTTAATCTTTGCATAATTTTTAGAAAGGATGTTGAGGTGGGTGCCAGGTGCTCCTGATCCAGAGTTAAAGAAACCACTGAGCTGCTGGTCCTAAACAAGATGAAGTAAGCAATTTTAATATATTCCTTCTACTAATTTCAGCTAAATGAGCTGGACAAAATACACAAACAAACCAAAAGAATCTGAAATGTGAGAAAAAGTATGCTTATGAGTGATATTGGAACTTGAGGAGGGGCGGTGGTGGTTTGGTCCCTCTTTATTGCAGCTGCTGCTTTCCCTTCTATCTATCAAGCTTGGGCACTGGAGAAGACCTTTGGAAATGCCAGGAATTGCCAATAAGCCTGGGTCAGAGAAGCTCAGGGAAATCCTGTTCTCACCACCCAAAGCACCAGTAAAGGCGTGGGCCACCAGAACAAAATTCTCTTGGTGATACCTACCTTATCTCAGAAAAACACAGTATGGAAAGAAAAATGTTCCTCCCTGCCCACCAGTCACTGCAGGCAGCCTGGAGACTGTGGGCAGAGCTCTGGCTTCCATCTTCCTCTGGAAGTAATGAGTTAGACACTTTATACTCTCAATTAGTTCAGAGCATGTGGAGGCAGTGAGAAGATGAGATGTCTATTCATGCTTTGTAGTAAGTAGGCAGCACTTCTCTTCCAAATAGAGAGTTCATGAAGAATCTTAGAAAAGGAAGCACCTGGAGAAAGAGACACTGAAAATTTGTGTCCAAAGTCCTGAACAGACACTCAAGTGATAGCAAAAGTGTCTTCTGGACCGATCTGAACTGCAGTGCATCAACCAGGTTTCAAACTGACTCTTGGGCAGCACCTAGCAGTGCAGGTTAGAGCAACACTGCAAAAAGTTTGAAAAGTAAATTGATGTTTGAGCTACAGTTCACAGAAGTAGGCCATGAAATGCATGCTGAAACTAAGTAGCTTGGATGCCTGCTTAAGAAAAGGTCTAAATAGGAACCAAGTCTCAAAACATAATACAACAAAAGTCTAGAAAAGAATAGGAAATAACTCACTATGCCAAAATCAGGGAAATAACAACTTGCTCACATCAAAGTGATGTGGTCGTTAAAATGATCTGAAAAAGCATTGTAAAGCAGCTGTCAAAAAAATGCTTCCATAAGAAGAAACATTCTTGAAATAAGCGGGAAAAAGTGAAAAACTATAATCAAATGACAACTTAGAACTGAAAACTGCAATAACCTACATTAAAACTTTATTGGATGGGTTTAATAGGAAAATGGAAATGTCAGAGGAAAAGTGTAATAAACTTGAACACAGATCAATAAAAATTGTCTAATCAGAACAATGGACCAAAACAAAAACAAAACAAAAGACAACTGAAGAAAAGGAATAGAACCTCAGGAACCTGTAAGACAACAATATAAAATCTGATACATGTTATCAGAGCCCCAGAAGAAGAGGGGAGAGAAGAGGTGCTGAGGAAAATAATAGAAATAATAGGATGGAAATCAATGGAATTGAAAATTGAGAACAGCATAGTGAAAAATCAACCAACCAACCAAATTTAACTGCTGGAAAAAAATGAATGAAATTGATAAATCTCTAACAAAATTGAGAAAGGAAAAAAGAAGACACAAATGAAAAATTTCAGGCATGAAATTTTTATTATAAAAGCCGCAGATATCAAGACTATTAAAAGGATACTATCACTGACCACACACATAAATTTGACCATTTAGATGAAATGAATCAGTTTCTGAAAAACCATAAACTGACAAAACTTACCAAAGATGAATCGAATTATCTGAATAATTTTCATAACTTTCAAATTGATGCTGAAAATGAAAACTCCAGGAAGAGAAAAAGAAAACCAAGGTAGTTTCACTGAAAAATTCCCACAAATATTTAAACAAAAATTAATACACTTATTGCATACAATCTTCTTCAGAAAATTAAACAGGAAGAAACACTTCTCAAATCATTTTATGACACTAGTAGACAATTCAGCAAAAAATAAGAAAGGAGCAGACCAAAAAAAAATTCATTTGCAAATGATGATCCAGGTCAAAGAATTATGTATCACAATTAAATGTTATTTATTCCAGAAATTATAAGATGGGTTTAATTTATAAATCAGTGCAATTCAACCTATTAACAGGTAAAGAAGACGACCCACAACAGGCACAGCAAATAAAGTTGAAAAAATATTTAACACCAACTAATGATGAAACTCTGCAAACTATGAATTGAGGAGAACTTCCTCAATCTCCAGCAGAGTGTCTAGCAAGAGCTAATATCAGACTTAAAGATAAAAAATGGAATGCTTTTCTTCTGAAATTAGGATCCAGGAAAAACTGCCCCCTCTTACCACTCTTGCTCAACATAGTGCTGGAAGTTTTAGAAAGTACAATAAGTCAAACAAAGGACACCACGATAATAAAGGAAAAAATAAAATTTCCCCATTTGTGTGCACAGTTGTCTATATCAAATGTCAGCAACTTTTTCTGTAAGGGCCAAAAAGTAAATATTTGCAGCTTCATGGTCTTTGTCAATTCTGCTTTTATAGCATGCGAATGCCCATAGACAAAATATAAACAGATGAACATGTTCTTATGACAGTTTATTTACAAAAACAGACAATAGGCTGAATTTTCCTCACAGGCCATAATTTGCAGATTCCTCATGTATATGAAACACAAAATAAGCTAAACAAAACTTCCTATAACTAATAAACGAATTTATCAGGATCATAGCATACAAAGTCAACACCAAAAATCATTCTTCTATAGATTAGCAATGAGCAAAAAACCCTAAACACCAATTAACTCCAATAATTATGACCAAGTTTAAGTTAAGCAAAAAATTTAAAGGGGCGCCATTTTGCGGCTTCCCTGGCAGAGAGCGACCATCTGGGACTGCCTGAGTCCGCAGAGCTGAGCTCCGGTCTTCGTGGACACTGCGCAGCGTCTCCTGGGTGATCTGGCCTGGAGGGGCTGGAGTCTCTGGCTCCGGCGGCTGCCTCTGACAGAAGCATTGATCATTCCCAAATTGGAGGAAGTAGAACAGCAGCTTTCTTGGGTCACCGCTTGATCAAGCACCTCTCAAACATCAGAGGGGAAGATACATGAGCAACATGAGAAAACAGGGGAAGAAAGTGTCCCAAACAAATCTAGATGATATATCAAGAGAACCCAAAGACTGCTAGCATGGTACAAGGAATGACAGAAAGGGAGTTCAGAATGTTCATAATTAAAATGATCCAAGAAGAGAATGATGTGACGAGAGAGCAGATTCAGGCTATGAATAATCAGCTAATAGAGCAATTGCAGGAAGCAAAAAATCATTTCAATAAAGAAATAGAAGTTCTGAGAAAAAAACAAACAGAAAACCTTGAAGGAAACAAGGAAATGAAGGAAACAATCAACCAAGTTAAAAACTCAATAGAAAGCATAATTAACAGAATAGATCACTTGGAAGACAGAACCTCAGACAATGAAGACAAAATATTTAATCTTGAAAACAAAACAAGAGAAGATGGTTGGGAATCATGAACGAAACAAACAGAGAAGATGGTTCAAACAGAACAAACAGAGAAGATGGTTGGGAATCATGAACGAAACCTCCAAGAAATATGGGACATCATGAAAAGACCAAATTTAAGAGTTATTGGGATTGAGGAAGGCACAGAGATACAAACCAAGGGTATAAATAATCTGTTCAATGAAACAATATCAGAAAATTTCCCAAATATGACAAATGAGATGGAAAATCAATTACAAGAGGCTTACAAGACACCAAACACACAGAATTACAACAGATCCACACCAAGGCACATTATAATGAAAATACCTAACATACAAAACAAAGATAGAATTTTAAAGGTGGCGAGAGAAAAACATCAGATTACCTACAGGGGGAAATCAACACAGATATCAGCAGATTTCTCAGCCCAGACCCTAAAAGCAAGAAGGGCCTGGAACAACATATTTCAAGCTCTGAAAGAAAACGGATGCCAACCAAGAATCTTATACCCAGCAAAACTTACCTTCAGATTTGATGACGAAATAAAATCCTTCCATGATAAACAAAAACTTAAAGAATTCACAGAGAGAAAGCCTGCCCTACAGAACATCCTCAACAAAATATTTGAAGAGGAAGAAATGAAAAACAACAATCGCAGCCAACATGGGGAGGAATTACCCTAAAGAAAGAGTCAAACAAAGGAGAAATAAAGTTAAGCTAAAAACCCCAAAAAAGCTAAAATGACAGGAAAGACAAGTCATATCTCAATAATAACCCTGAATGTAAATGGCCTAAACTCATCAATCAAAAGACATAGACTGGCAGATTGGATTAAAAAGAAAGACCCAACAATATGCTGCCTTCAAGAGACTTATCTCATAGAAAAACATGCCCACAGACTAAAGGTGAAAGGTTGGGGAAAAACATACCATGCATATGGACTGAGTAAAAAAGCAGGAGTTTCCATCCTCATTTCAGATAAAGCAGACTTCAAGCCAAAGTTAGTCAGAAGGGATAAAGAAGGACATTTCATACTGCTTAAAGGAAGCATAAATCAGCAAGACATAACAATCATAAATATTTATGCACCAAACAATGGTGTATCCACATACTTCAATCAGACCCTTCTCCATTTCAGGAACCAAATAGAACAAAACACAATAATACTGGAGGACTTTAACACTCCTCTCTCCCCGTTGGACAGATCTTCCAAGCAAAAATTGAACAAAGAAACCATAGGACTCAATGACACAATCGCTAATTTGGACTTAACAGACATATATAGAATATTCCATCCATCAAAAAGCGAATACACTTTCTTCTTAGCAGCTCATGGTTCCTTCTCTAAAATAGACCATATGTTATGCCACAAAGCTACTCTTAGCAAATACAAAAACATAGAGATACTACCTTGTATACTATCAGATCATAATGGAATGAAATTAGATATCAATGAAAAAGTTAAAAATAGAAACTACTCCAAGACCTGGAGATCAAATAATATGCTATTGAATGATGCATGGATAACAGAAGACATTAGGGGGGAAATTAAAAGACTCTTAGAGGTCAACGAGAACAAAGATACAACATATCAAAATCTCTGGGACACTATGAAAGCAGTGCTAAGAGGAAAATTCATTGAATGGAGTGCTTTTAATAAAAGAATGAAAAGTCAACAAATCAATGATCTCACACTACAGCTCAAAGCCCTAGAAAAAGAGGAACAGATCATCACCAAAAGTAGCAGAAGACAGGAAATAATCAAAATTAGAACTGAAATCAATGAAATTGAAACAAAAGAAACAATTCAAAAAATTGACAAAACAAAAAATTGGTTCTTTGAAAAAATAAACAAAATTGACAAACCCTTAGTCACACTAACAAAGAGAGGAGAGAGAAAATTTGTATTACTAAAATTTGTGATGGAAATGGAAATATTACAAGAGACACCATTGAAATACAAAACATAACTAGAAGTTATTTTGAAAATTTATACTCCAATGAAATAGAAAACCTGAAAGACATCAACAGGTTCCTAGAGGCATATGAGCCACCCAAACTGAATCTGGAGGACATACACAATTTAAATAGATCAATTTCAAGCAATGAAATAGAAGAAGACATCAAAAGCCTACCAACCAAGAAAAGTCCAGGACCGGATGGATTCACAGCCAAGTTCTACAAGACCTTCAAAGAAGAGCTCATTCCAATACTCCTCAAAGTATTTCATGAAATAGAGGATGAGGGAACCCTTCCAAACTCATTCTATGAAGCTAATATCACCCTGACACCAAAACCAGAGAAGGACACGTCGAGGAAAGAAAATTTCAGACCCATATCTCTAATGAATATAGATGCAAAAATTCTTAACAAAATTTTAGCGAATCACATACAAAAGCATATTAAAAAGATAGTGCACCATGATCAAGTGGGTTTCATCCCAGGGATGCAAGGTTGGTTCAACATCTGGAAATCAATCAATGTAATTCACCACATCAACAGACTTAAAGTCAAGAACCACATGATTATTTCAATAGACGCAGAGAAAGCATTTGATAAAATACAGCACCCCTTCATGCTCAAAACACTAGAAAAAATAGGGATAGTGGGGACATTCCTTAACACTGTAAAGACTATCTATGCTAAGCCCACAGCTAACATCATTCTAAATGGAGAAAAATTGAAAGCATTCCCCCTGAGAACTGGCACAAGGCAGGGATGCCCTCTTTCACCACTACTATTCAACATTGTTCTTGAAATTCTAGCCAGAGCAATTAGACAGACCAAAGAAATTAGAGGAATACGAATAGGAAAAGAAGAGCTCAGACTATCCCTATTTGCTGATGACATGATTATCTATTTAGAAGACCCCAAGAATTTCACCAGAAAACTTCTGGAACTCATAAATGAATTCAGTAAAGTAGCAGGATATAAAATTAATGCTCATAAATCCAATGCATTTTTATTCGTAAGTGATGCATCCTCTGAGAGAGAAATTAGGAAAACTACCACATTCACAATAACCTCAAATAAAATAAAATACTTGGGAATCAATCTAACAAAAGATGTGAAAGACCTCTACACTGAGAACTACATAACACTAAAGAAAGAAGTTAAAGAGAATCTGAGAAGATGGAAAGATCTCCCATGATCTGGGACAGGTAGAATTAATATTGTCAAAATGGCCATACTTCCAAAAGTGCTATACAAATTCAATGCAATTCCAATTAAAATCCCAATGACGGACCTTATAGAAATAGAGCAAGCAATCATGAAATTCATTTGGAGGAATAAGAGACCCAGAATAGCTAAAGCAATCCTTAGCAAGAAGAGCAAAGCAGGGGGTTTCACAATACCAGATCTTCAACTATACTATAGAGCAATAGTAATGAAAACAGCTTGGTATTGGCACCAAAATAGACAGGTAGATCAATGGTACAGAATAGAGGACACAGAGACAAACCCACATAAATACAAGTATCTCATACTTGACAAAGGAGTCAAAAACATACAGTGGAGAAAAGACAGCCTCTTCAACAAATGGTGCTGGGAAAATTGGAAATCCATATGCAGCAAAATGAAACTAAACCCATATCTCTCACCCTGTACAAAACTCAACTCAAAGTGGATTAAGGACCTAGAAATTAGACCAGAGACTCTGCACCTAATAGAAGAGAAAATAGGTCCAAATCTTCATCATGTTGGCCTAGGACCAGATTTCCTTAACATGACTCCCAAAGCGCAAGAAATAAAAGCACGAATCAATGATTGGGATAGAGTCAAACTAAAAAGCTTTTTCTCAGCAAAGGAAACAATCAGCAATGTGAAGAGAGAGCCTTCAGAGTGGGAGAAAATCTTTGCCACACACTTCAGATAGAGCACTAATCTCCAGAATCTACCAAGTACTCAAAAATCTTTACACCAAGAACACTAATAACCCAATCAATAAATGGGCCAAGGAAATGAACAGACACTTTACAGAGGAAGATCTACAAGCAATCAACAGATTTATGAAAAAATGTTCAACATCCCTTGTTATAAGAAAATGCAAATCAAAGCCACCTTAAGATTTCATCTTACCCCAATTAGAATATCTTTTATTAAGAATACCGGCAACAACAGGTGTTGGTGAGGATGTGGGGAAAAGGGTACACTCATACATTGCTGGTGGGAGTGGGATGGTGCAGCCACTCTGGAGAGCAGTGTGGAGATTCCTTAGAAAACTTGAAATGGATCCACCATTTGACCCAGCTATCCCACTCCTTGTTCTATACCCAAAGGACTTAAAATCAGATTACTACAGTGATTCAGCCACATCAATGTTCATAGCTGCTCAATTCACAATAGCTAGATTGTGGAACCAACCTAGATGCCCTTCAATAGATGAATGGCTAAAGAAACTGTGGTATATATACACAATGGAATATTACTCAGCCATAAAGAAGAATAAAATTATGGCATTTGTAGGTAAATGGATGATGTTGGAGACTGTTATGCTAAGTGAGATCAGCCAATCCCCAAAATCCAAAGGCCAAATGGTTTCTCTGATAAACGAATGATGATGCATAATGTGGGGGGGGGGGTAATCAAGAATGGAAGAAGGATAGATAGCATAGAGGGAAGGGAGAGGTGGGGTCGGGGGTGGGGTGGTAAGAATATTAACAGAATGTGTGACAGACATCATTGCCCTGTGTACATGTATGAATGCACAGATGGTGTGACTCTGCTTTGTGTACAACCAGAGAAACAATAGCTGTACTCCATTTGTGCTCAATGAATCAATAAGCAAATAAAAAAAAATTAAAGGACTACATGGCTGCAAATTAAGTGCTGATTAAATACATAAAAGAAGCACCAATAATTGGAGAGAGAAGCTGTTCATAAATTAGAGGATTCAACATAGTAGGAATCTCCATCCTTCCTAAATTCATTTATAGTTTTAATGCAATTCATACTAATAGTCTCACAACCTTTTGTAGACATAGTCTAGATTAATATAAAATATTGAATGAAATATAGAGTATGATAAAATTCTTTTTGAAAAAAGAATAAAGTTGGAGAAATCAGACTGCTCCAGTTCAAGACTTAAATCAGACAGTATTACAAAAGAAAAGACACAAAGATCAACGCAACAGAACAGAGAACCTAGAAATAGAGCCATACAAGTAGGGCCAATGAACTTTCAACAAAGGTGAAAAAACAATTCAACGAAGAAAAGATAGAATTTTCTTGTTATGAACATCATAACAAGAAAAATAAACTTTGACCTGAGCCTTGCACATTACACAAAAATTAACACAAAATACATCACAAGTCTACATACAAAATATAAAACTATAATGCTTTTAGAGAAAAACATTTGAAAAAATATCTTAATAACCGAGGGTTAACCAAAGATTACTTAGAAATGACACCAAAAGCACAAAATTAAAAGAAAAATGTACAAAAAGGACTTCATCAAAATTAAAAACTTTCGCTGTATTAAAAACCTCATTGGGGGATTTAAAAAAAAATAAGCTACAGACTGGGAGAACTGATTATTGTAAGTCACATATCTCACAATGGACTTGTATTCAAAACATATAAAAAACTCTCTAAATTTAATAGTAAAAAAACAAACATCCAATTAGAAAAAGGATAAAACACTGGAACAGACACTTAACCAGGGAATAAAAGCACATGAAGATAAATGCTCGCCATCATTTGCTTTGACGAATGAAAAAAGCGCCAGTAACAAATGATTAAACACATTATGATGCCATTTAAACAGCAGTTCTGAACTGTCAAAATCACAGAGAGGGAGAGCAGATCAGTGGTTGCCATGGTTAGGGAGAAGGGTGGGCAAAGAGGACAGGATGATTAGAAGGTAGCAGGGTGGCAGGGGAGCTTTCTGGTGTTGGAACAGCTCCACATTTTGACTGTGGTACAACCCTATGAGCCAATGCAAATGACACAATTTCAGAGAATGATACACCCACAAAATATAAGTGCCAGTGTAAAAACTGGCAGAACTCAAGTCAAGTTCGTAGTACTAGACCATATCAATTTCTTGGTTTTAATATTGTACTTGTCTATGTAAGATGTGGTATTGGGAGAAATTGGGTGAAGGATACATGAGATCCTTTTGTACTGTTTTCACAACATCATGTGAGTCTATAACCATTTCAGGAAGTTATCCAAAAGAAATCACTGAGCTGCCAATTGTACTGCCACCTCGGCAACTTTATCCCAATGAATTTAAAAACATAGATAAAATAGGCAAATTTTTAGAGAAATGCAACTTATCTAACTGAACCAAACAGAAAGAGAAAATCTAAATAGATCATCTATATACATCAAAGAAATAAAGTTATAATAAATTTTCCTACATTAAAAGCTCCAAATAAGGAGGCCAGGTGGAAGCTCAGGGGTAGAGTGCTTGCCTAGCATGTGTGAGGCACTGGGTTTGATTCTCAGCACTGCATATAAATAAATGATATAAAGGTCCATTGACAACTAAAAAAATATTTTTATAAACACCAAATAATTTCTATGACACTTCCAAGAATAAACTTCATTTAACAGAATAAATAAGACACTTCACAACCCAATGTGAGAGCAACCTGGAACCCCTGGTTCCAGTGTTGTGTCTACAATAGAAAAATATACAGCTAATGGAACCAACCCAGGTGCCCTTCAAAAGATGAATGGATAAAGAAAATGTGGTACATATTCATAATGAATATTATTCAGTCATAAGGAAGAATGAAATTATGGCATTTGATGGTACATGGATGAAACTGGAGGTAATCATGCTAAGGGAAATAAGCCAATCCCAAAAAACCAAAGGCGAATGTTCTCTGATATGCAGATGCAGACTCACAAAAGGTGAGGGGGAGGGAGGGAGAGGCAGGAGGAGTGGAAGTTCACCAGATTGGACAGGGGAATGGGGAAAAGGAAGGGGGAGGGAAATGGGAATGATAGTAGTATGAATTGGACATGACTTTCCTATGTTCATACATAAATACACAACCAGTGTAATTCCATATCATATACAAGAATGGGAAGTTATACTCCATGTATGTATGATATGTCAAGATACATTCTACTGTCATGTATAACTAAAGAGAACAAATAAAAAATTATAAAAAATAAAAATATACAGCTAAATTGATTTTGTTTTCTTCAATATCTTTTGGTTTTCTTGTATTGTTTTTTCCAATTATTCATCATCTATATTCCCTCTTTAGTTCAGTGACTGTTCCAGTATTTTATCCTTTTTCTAATTGGGTATTTGGTTTTTTACTGTTAAATTTAGAGAGTTCTATATGTATTTTGAATAAAAGTTCATTGTTAGATATGTGACTAATTATTAAGGGCACTTCTTAAATTCTGGTAAGGCAATTTATTGATCCTAGGTCTCATTTCACCAGAAATCATAACATCTCAAATTTTGTGTTTCTATTTCCTTAAGATGCATATTCACACATTTTCTTGAATTTACTGATACATGATATTATATACCTGTATAGAGTAATCCTAACTTTCCGTTCAATTACATTTTAATAGATAAGATAAGGGGAAATTCTGACCTAGGAAGATAAAACAAAGCCAAGTTATCTAATTTGTATCTCTCAATTTTGTATCCATGATTTCAGCTTTCCCCTGTGGTTTGTGATTGCAATGGTCCATTCCTTGTCTCCCTTTGTGGGAATAGTAGAGGTTTTGAGTTGCATGAAGTTTTCTTTATCTCTTTGTGGTCTGTTGGTGTGTCTTATAGGGTTTACCTCTTCTTAAAATGAATGTGATCGATTTCCTATCTAGAAGCAATGAGAGCTCTTCCTATTCTGTGTTTTCCAATACCATTTCTTGGTATGCCTCCCTCTTTGATCAGTTTCTCTCAAGTCCACTTTGCTGACCAATCTATCTCCATATTTTTCAGTAGTCTGACAGCAATGTCCTACCCATGTTTATCTCAATGGGGACATCATGACATCATTCAGCTGCTCCTGTAACTGCAGTTCTCATCCTGTGCGATGAGATCTTAATCTTGTAATTGAGATCTCATCTTAATTACACTGGTGTGAACAACTATTTGTCTTGCAAGGGTGCATCATACCCATGCTGCCTCTTCTCGTTTCATCTGTATTGTTTTGTTCTTCTACAGTCTTTCTGTGACTTAGCTTTTCGACTGTTGTTTGGTGTTAGCCATCTAATTTGCCATCCTATAAATGTCCATTTTCATAATGACTGTCTCCAACCTGTGACCTTTCTGTTGTCTGAATGCCACCCCTCCCTTTGTTTTTAACCTCTTTAATAGTATCAAGGAACATGATGCACATGTATTGCCCCATGGTTAATTCTCTAACCTGATTGCCCTAATTCTTTAGCCATATTTTGTAATGATGGATAGTGCATATACCACTAGATTTGTAATATTATGTACTTATTATTCTATGATCGATCCTATCTCATATCTGCCATAGCATTGAGTTTTTAGTATTGTGATTGGTCATTCTCTACAATTTCTGTCCCTTCGATTGTTAAAATCTCCCATTAGAGTGTGAATTGGTGGGCCCAGAACCCCCTGGGTCATTATTTCATCACAATATTTATGATATGTAGCACCATCTGCTTGGAAACAGAGGTTTTTTTTTTTTTTTCTCTTGTTGCTGGTTTCTTTCCCCCTAATTCTGGTCTAAATCTCCCACTGCTTTAAATCGTAATCATCGCATCCATTTACTGTCTAATTTTTCTCCTCTTTTTAGTCTGAACATCATGAAAACAGGGAATCAGTTCACCTTCTGCTTTAGATTTAAACATGGGTCTGTATTTTCTAATATATTAGTGTATTAGTTTTCAAAATCATGCTTGCCTAGTCACAAGAAACATTCCCTTCACTGAGCTAGAAAATCTTTTTAATTTATTCAAAGATTAAGATTACAAATGAATTTCTTTTGGATCTTGATCTCAAAATCTATTTTGCTTTCGTCTTTCACACACATGGGAGCACATCAGTTTAAAGATGTGATGTGGTACACGTGCACATAAAGGCTGACAGAGATTCAGAAGGACATTTACACTCTGAAGGTGAAGAAAGTTCAGGCTCAAGCTTAACAATCACTCCGGGAGAGAAAATGTCATGTCATTATGTGGATTAAAGCATGTTATTGTTATTGAGTTTTAAAAATACATATAAACATAATTTGTGATTTTTTTTTCTGAAAAATAAAAAATACAAAGTAAAAGTTTCATGAACTGGCCCCAGATTCTGAGTGCCATGAGGAGTGGCAAGATGGGGCCATGCTGATTTGATGCTGAGAGGTACAAGAAAGCTAAATGGTGCACGGTGTGATGAGCTTGTCTGTGTAGAGTTTAGGGAAGCTCACAATGCATTTTTTAAGGGTTGGGTGGAAGCAGGGCAGTCTGTAGGACTGTCAGTCTGTGAGTGCAGTCATATTTGAGAGGTTTAAGTTCAAGAACACTCTGGCTAGCAGCTCCTGAGAACCAGCTGTGTGCCAATCCCCCAAATCAGCACACTACACGTACTCCCTCTGGTATTACAGCAACACTGCAAAATGCACAGGACCGTGCAGATTTATACACGAAGAGACTAATATTTAGGGCTGCAGCTATAGCTCAGTGGTGCAGCACCTGCCTCACATGTGCAAGACCCTAGGCTCGATCCTCAGCACCACATAAAAATAAAGATACTGTGTCCATCTACAACTAAAAATACTTTTTTAAAAAAAGAGAGACTAATATTCAAGAGGTTATGGTTTGTTTTCCTATAGTGGCAAAGAGAAAATATGACTTCAAGTGTGTGAGGTTCTAAAGCCTACCTTTATCTCGTTGCTCTGCACTTCCTGCCCAGTGTTGCCTATGTAACTATGTCTTTGGTTGAATATTTCATCAGTCATTAAACTTTTCTGTTTAGCTGTTCCACATAGGATGCAATATTCACTCACTACCTCCAATACACGCCACTCAGAAAAAAATGAAACCAACAAGCAGAAATTCTCAGTCTGTCCAGTAGGTGCCACTGTCACCATGCGATATTTCTTTCTAGCTGTCTGATTTCTTAGGGCTACAGGAGATCAGAAATTCTAGAAGATAGAAGCAGACAATTTATGTGACTGATAGTCTGTATTGGGAAATCCAACTCCTGTGTTTAGAGTTCTGTAGCTCTGACATATATGCTGTGAATATATGTGTTTTTCCTTTTGGAAAATATTTCTAATTTTTAGAATAGAGGTTATTTACATTATATAAAAATCAGAAAATATAGAAGGCATATAGTAAGTAATATCCCTCCCACTAATTATTCAAACAGCTTGCTTTTTTATCAGCTTCTTGTATCATTGCAGAGAGTGCAAATGAATATATAAACAAATATGGATGCATATCACTGCCCCATTTCATTACACAAACTGCAGCATATTATACAGAGTAGTCTTTGCTTTGCTTTTTCACCTAAAAATACACATACACATTAGAGTTTTCTATATCAACATATGAAGATCTTTTTTGTATTTCCAAACCATTGTAAAATATTTCATTATAAAATACACCACAATTTATTTAGATAGTTTCCAATTGATGAGCATTTAGGTTGATTCCAGTTTTATTGTTTATTATTATTTATCAATGATAATAAACATGTCAGTCTGTATTAGTTTTCTATCGCCACCATAACAAGTTACAATAAACTTGGTGGCTTAAACAACTCTCATATATTATCTCATAGTTCTGTAGATCAGAAGTCTGGGTGCATTCAACCAAGCTCTATGCTCAGAGTCTGATAAAGACAAGTGAAGTTCTTGGCCTGCTGGGTTCCTATCTGTAGGCTCCACTTCCAAGTTCATTGGACTATAAGCATAATTCAATTCCTCGCACTTGTGGACTAAGATTCCTGTTTCCTCACTGGCTGCCAGTCAGGAGTCACTCTCTGATCCCACAGGCAATAATTCTTTTCACATGGCTCCCACCTCTTCAAACAGAAAGGGAAGAGTGAGTGTTAAATCCCCTTTACACTTGAAGTCTCTCTGAACTCCCTTTCTGCCATCAACAAGAGAAAGTCCTCTGCTTTTAGGGGTCATATGTTCAAATTAATCTTACTCAAATAACCTCCCTATTTTAAGATGATACAAGTCTTAGAGAGCAGTAGTTGATCACATTCATGGATTCTAGAGATTACAAAGTTCTGCCTGTTATCATATCACTTGTTTTTGCTTATTTGACCCTGTTCTAGGTTTGTTTCTAAGTGCTTTGGTTATATGAACTCATGTAATCCTTACCACCACCCATCCAGGAATCAGTTGTTATTTCCATTTTAAGAATAAGTAATCTGAGGCAAAAACAATTTACCTAAGGTCCCAAAGCTGGTGAATGGTGGAGTTGATCTGTCACCAAATGTATGCTCTTCAGCACTTCCCCCTATTGCCTCTGGCAAATAGGATTGCCATTAGTCATTCAATACATTAGTTATTGCATCAACCAGAGACCTGCAGGAAACATGATGTATTCAAAAGAGTTTAACCAAGAGACTATAACAAAGCAATTATTTAGAGAGAGATAAGATGAAGGAAATCCACAAAGGAAGGTGAATGCCAGGGACTAGGTGAAATTCATCCTTGGGCTTGAAGTGAACAGGGAGAAAATTGTGATACCTGAGGCTAGCAAAGGCTGGAACTGTAGAAGATGGCTCCTGTCCCACAAGCTCTGACCTGAGGGAAGTAGAGCCATTGCTGGAATCAGAGCAAGTAGAGAGCAGTAGGGGAAAGTGAGGCTAAATACCTAACCTCTCTGCCCTCACTTTCAGTCTTCTTGAACTGGCCATTTCCAACAGGAAGCCCAAAAGATGTCCTCTCTAGAGTTTTAATATGCTGGGGCTCAGAGAAGGCATAGAAAAATAGAGAATGGTTATGAGCAAGCAGTTTGTATCACATATCTTAGAGTCCTATGGTCAGAAATTCAGTTTCTACCAGTGTTGTGTTGTAAGCTATGAGTGCTTTTCAAATGGACATTAGATATTGACCAAAGAGGTTTTCATCCAAAGCTCACTGGGTCTGCCCTGTGATGTTGGAGATTTCAAAGCATTTACATAAAATTTCTATCTTCTACAGAATGTTGTCAAGTACCAGTGGGTCTGCTGGATCTCCCTAGAGGGACAGCAGAATGTACCTAGCTTTGACCCACGGTGTGCTGGTCATAGCTCACACCAGCTCACAAGACCCAACCATTCAATGCTCAGAATTTTGTAAGTTGGATGGTCACAATGGTAGCTTGAAATTGGCCATAATGGGAGTATTTACACCATAAAACTTAGCAAGTGCTACAAATCAGGCTTTTTGCTTTGCTACAGAGCTGGTTGCTAAACATTTACCAGTATACCACCAACCTTGACCATCTCTTGCTCTAGGCTTCAATCAAACTGGTGGTCTTATGGATTACCCAGTAAAGACACTGGGGCAATGCAGCCAAAATGCAGAATACTCTGGTTCTACACTCCAAAGAAGCTCACTCTGCCTTGACAGCATTTCTTTGCAGTGATACAGCCAGGTGTGATAGCTTGTCTCTTACATAGATGCTAAGACCACTGACCCCTGGAAACTTTATCAATGGAGTAGGATCTTGTGCATTTGGCATGTGTGTATTTTACTAAGGCATTCATGGTGCTTTTGACTGTCTGTTTACCAGCCCCAATTAGCATAATATCAGTTTAATGGACCTGTGAGTCAAAACACCTTGATTACCACTGGGTATCTGTGACTCATTAAAATAATCACTACCATTTTATCTCTGACAGTCAAGCAAGCCACTTGGCATCTTCCATTCCAGGATTCTATTATTCCCAGTGAAATCAGGCCCAATTCCATGGCAGCATATTCCATCATTATTACATGCCTACTAACTCTGAATTTTTAAATCAAGCTTTTAAAGGCATTTCTTAATGCCTTGGAAAACAAAATGTCACCTGATTCTTCTTGCTAGTTATGATTGAGGATGGTAGGTGGCTATGCAACTCACATATAAATAGATCCACTCCAACTGTCGCATTTCCTGAGGTCTTTGAGCCCTGAAAATTCCGGTGTCACAGCCTCATTAACTTAGGCTACCATTGCCCAGGTTTCAATTAACCATACTCAGGTGCTCCAGCCAATACATTAAATGAGAAATCCTCTGTGAGTGCCTCCATATCAATAAATTTGGCTCAATACAATCTTAGGTTTCATCTAGTACCCTCAGGGTCAATGCCTGTGCATGTTCCCTACACTCTGCCAATACGAAGGACAATATCTGGTCTCTTATCCCCAATATGCTTCATGTCCTCCCAGAGCCAACCTTGCACTTCTCCCTTTAAGCTATTCTGGCATTTAGTTCTCAATAGATCTGGAGGTACATGAGGCATGGAGGGGCTAGGTAGGGGCAGGATTGACTCCCATTGTGAGGTGTAGCCCTTGGTTAAGTCAATAAAGGAAATTTATACAGGAAAGTCAAGCTTCCTTGGAGAAGAGTGGGGAGGGATGGGTTTCTTAGTCAAGGAAGATTCAGGGGAACTTCAGGGTTTGAAATGCTCAGCTTCATGTGTGGTTACCCAAGTGTTCCTATTCCAACTCCCAGAATTCCACTCCTTATTCATTAATGTCTTATTTGGCACATGATACTCAGAAAGCTTGCTTCTCTGCAACACATATGGTCAGTAGTTGGACCTAATTCTCAGTTATGTCTACATGCTAGATAAGAATTTTTTTCCCTTTTTTATTTTTATTTTTACAGACTGAATTTTGATTCATTGTACACAAATGGGGTACAACTTTTCATTTCTATGTAGATTCACATCATTCATGTAATAATACATGTACATAGGGTAATAATGTCGGTCAGGATTGTGTAGAGGGAAATGGGGTAGGAGAAGGTGGAGGAAGGAAAGATAAGAAAATGTTAAAACCACTATTTAGTCTTTTTTACTCTTTCCTAGTTCTGAAAGTTAGCAGTTCAAGGTTTTAAGCCCCACACCACCCCCACAATTTGTAAGCTCTCCAAGGCAATGAAGAGCAGCCAGACCACAAATTGTAATTACCATTGTGTTGCCATAGCAATTAAGAGCCACAGTTATTGGATCATGCCTTGTCATCTGATTACACTGTGTCTCACAATAGTGATGAGTTGAGTAATCGTGGTATTGCTACATACTATGGATTACTAGTGTCCCAATTCCCCTGGCAAATGATAACTTGAGCTCATCAAATATATGGGCAACAGAATCCCAGAATCTCATTTGAGGGTCTGTTTCCTTGGGTCATCCTTGAGGCCAAATACTCTGTCAATCAGAACACCCACAGGAAACAAATCTTATACTCAAGAGGTGTAACTAAAGAGAACGTAATGAAGGGAATATTTTAAAGGGGGGAGAGAGTAACAGTTAGGATATATGTATATGAATGAATTGGCTCATAAGATTATAGAAGCTGGCAAATCCAAAATCTGCAAAGCCCATGTCCCAGTTAGAATTTAAAGACTGACTCTCAGCGGTTCTATAGTAGGAAGAACTGATGTCCCAGTTTGAAGGCTGTCAGGCAGGAGAAGTCTCTCTGCTGAAGGGGAAAGATAGACTCTTTTTCTATTCCTGCCTTCAACTGATTGAATGGAACCTGCCCACATTGTAGAGGGCAATTTGCTCTATTTAATCTATTAATTTAAATGAAAATCTCATCCAAACACCCTCACAGAAACCACCTTAGAATAATGTTTGATCTTATATCTTGGCACTCCATGGACCAAGTACTTTTTAAGTAAAAATACTTAAATACACTTACTGTAAATTTTAAGTTGACATATAAAATATACTAATGTATACTGTATATCACACATTTTTAGGGGTTATAGGAACCAAAATAGAATGGTGAGTAGCTAGGGATTAGTTGAAGCAGAAATCTGTTACCAGAATTTCATCCGCCAGGACAATGGAGAATTAGTGTCATAAGAATCTGGTGATGGCTGTAGCCATGGAAGAGGCCACCTGACATTAGCTGTGTTGGACAGAGAAAGAATCTTACAGGTCACTCTTGTCAAGGCAGCAGTCAGCAGAAGAACTACCTACCTTGTCCTCCTTCTTCCTCTTCTTTTCAACCTCCTGCTGGTGCCCCCTCCCTTAATCTAACCTAAAAAGACAAGAGGGCAGAGGAGCCCATGCAATGCACTCAGTAAGGATCCATCTTCTGAATCAAAAAGTATGGCAGAAAAAGACTAAGAAAGGAAACAGGGTAGGGAAGCAAAGAGAATAGCCACCGCACATTGGACTTTATCTGAACAATATATATACTAGGTTTTCACTATACATACATACCCATGATCAAGTTTAATTTATAAATTAGACACAGAGATTAACAAAAATAACTGACAATAAATGGAACAGCCATAAGAATATCCTCTAATGAAAATTATATGAATATGGTCTCTCACTCTCTCCCTTAAAACATTTTATCACACTATATTCACTCTTTTTTGTGGGATGATTTGAGAAGATTCGATGCCCATATATGATGAGATGAAGTGAGGTGCATGACACATGTACAGTCACATGGCATTGGGCTGCTATCGATTTTCTGATGACAGGTCAGAAGGAGGATCATCAAACCTTGATGATGCTGATGGATGGATGTGAGGAGCAGATGACCTGATAACTGAGAAGTGCTGAATGACTAGAGGGCAGGTAGTATATACAGTGTGGATACACTGGACTAAGGGATCATTCATTCTCCATGCAGCATGAAGCGGGACCACATGAGAGTTCATCATGCTCCTCAGAACAGTGTGCAATTTAAAACTTGTAAATCATTTATTTCTGGAATTTCCCATTTAATATTTTTGGACTAAGCTTGGTCACTGGTAACTGAAATCTTGGATAACTGAAACCACAGGAAATGAAGCCTTGGGTAAGGAGGACTGCACCATATATGCACAATGCACAGCAAATTCATGTAAGTGGACCTACTGGACAAAAGGTAGATACATTTGTGATTTTAATAGAATATCCAAACTCTCCCACCAAGAGTCATAGCAGATTATGCTTCCTCCAATCCAAACACACGAATGCCCTCCAGCCCACTGCTCATCCAGTTATGTGCTATCAAGTTTTTGGACTATTGTCAATATAAGTGAAAAATGATATTCCAAGTAGTTTCACTTTTATGTTTCTCTTTTATGAGGGGGTTTAACATCCTTTCATAAAAACTCAATTGTAAGCAGTAGAAAGCACAACTAGATTTATTTAAGCAATAGGAAGAAACATGATTCACAGAAAACAGTCAGTGGCCCATCGAGAGACACGCCTTGATCCAGGGAGTGAAAGGATCTCATCACACCTGGTTCTGCACCCCGCTCTGTCTTTCTGCCCTCTCTCTCTCTCTCTCTCTCTCTCTCTGCCCGGTGTTGCTCTCACTCTCCCAGGCAGCACCAGGCTTGTGCCTCACAGCTCCCATATCAGCAGTGAGGCTTAGCAGAGAGGCCTGGCTCCCATAGCCTCATCCACATCATGTGCCCATCCTTGAGGCAGCACCGACAGGGGGTGCACAGCTCTCCTGTGCCAGAGTCACAGGACAAGGTGGCCTTCCTCCTACCCCTACATGTATCTTCAAAAATGCCACCATCAATATCATGCAACTGAACTATTCACAATAAAAACTGTGCTCCTCTACAACCCAGAGAAAGGAGCAATGCACAACACTAACCCATAAACTAGTTATTGATCGAACTCCAGAATCTCTGGGAGATGAATATTCTTCTTGATCAGGTCCTAATGCAGCTTCTCAAAATCCAGCAGACATGGTTAAATGGAGACCATAACTCACATTATACTTGGGGAAAGATAATGACAAAAAAGATATAGTCTTCCATTTGGAAAAGAAGAGAATAGGACACAAGGCACTGAGGTTCTGACCTCAAACAGCTGAACACTGACCAAGGCCCCTGACACTGAAGCAAAGTGAGCTCTTTGGTCATACAAATTTAGCCAGCTTGGAAGGTTCTCTTTTTTTCCTTTATCTTCCATGGCCACATTTGAGGTGGGAACCTTTGGTGAGGTCCCCCTCCATGAGTTGTACCTCTCTGACATCTTTCTGAAGGAGTAGGTGTGGGGGCCTAGAATCCCCTCAAAGATTGAGCAACTGTGGGGGACTGTTGGTCAGGTGTGGAGTTTCTCTGGCGATGACAGACCCGTAAAAAGTAACAAGGGGGCCAGGGTTGTAGCTCAGTGGTACAGCACTTGCCTGGCACTGGTGAGGCACTTGGTTCCATCTTCAGCACCACACAAAAACAAATAAATAAAAAATAAAGATTAAATTCTTTTTTAAAAAAGTACAAGGCAACAACCCTTACAACGTGTAAGTCTAATTATCCTCATTTCCTATGTGTGGATTCCACAGCTCATTAACGTTAAATGACTTTACCAAAAACCACATAGCTGGGGAAGAACAAAGGCAATATTTGTAACAGAAGGGTCTGCATTTGCCCCTCTGTTCCGTATAACTTCCTCGTGTATCTTATATAAAAATAGCCTTGTTTACAATATATCTATAATTATCAGCAAAACTTTCATACTTAGCGTTCTCAGTGGGAAACTCATGCATACATCTTCCCAGCTCCACATCCTGCTAAATTCCTCCGCCAGTCAAAAGAGAAATGGAAAAAAAAAAAAAAAAAAAAAAAAACAGAAAAATTCTCACTTTCTCCTGCAGGTACCACCCTTGTCACAGAACATCTCAGGGCAGCAACAGACCAGATATTCTAGAAGATGGAAGAAATCGGCTCATCCAATTTATGCAGTTCAGTGCCGGGGATCCACAACCTGTTTTTATTATTATTGTTGTTTTTGTTGTTGTTGTTATTACTATTATAACTGTTCTGCAGACCCTGGATACTAGTAAAGGACTTAATTCTATACTCATTTAATTTCTGAATAGGTAATATATTTCTATAGTTCAAAAACAAAAATAAGTACAAAAGGAACATAGTGAAAAAATCCCGTTTTTCTAAATTCATACTAAGGTTAACAGTGCTATTAACTTCTTTTGTACTTCCAGAGAATGTTGTATGCACAAATAATTTTTAAAAACTACTTCCTTTTATTTTGCATAATAATATATTATTACATCATCTTTCTTCATCTTGATTATTGCATGTGACACTATACCTTCAAAATCTTGTACTGTAAATCTTGTACTGTAATGAAAATTTTGGGCATAAAAGTGTCCTCTCTCTCTTCAGAGTATTTCCATTGTAGGGACAAACCTAAATTTACTCATTTCTCTATTAACACATATGTTAATCCTTTTGCTATTAAAATAATGCTTAAATGAATATTTTGTATTTGGTTCATTTTTCATGCACATTACCATGTCTCAATTATCTGAAGATATGTGTTTTTGCTATATCTATAGGCATTTCCATTTAAATTGCCCTTTGCAGGGCTCATACCAACTTATACTTGTACCAGCCACATGTGAAATAGTTTTTCTTCCCACAGCTTGGCCAACACAGTGTGTTAGGATTTTTGCCAATCTGAGAATGAAAAAAAGTATTCTCCTCTCTCTCTCCCAACCCCCTCTCCTTTCCTCTCCTCTCATTCTAGCTTCCCATCCTCAAACAGTCTCCCTTTCCTTTCAATCTCACAGTTTCAACACCAGTAGAGAGACCTTGCCCTAGGTCTCTGACTTACATTAAGCAGGAATTGTGTGTTCTGGTTAGACAGTTCTAAGTCACACTTTTGGAGCCAGAGATAGCCAAAATCACCCAAACTAGAGGGACTGGAGATGGGAATTCCTGCTGTCCAGTGAAAGATCAAAGTGATATTAATGAAGAAGAACAAATAAATGCTGACTGATTTACATCACAAGTTTTTGCTATAATTCACACCTTGGACAGCCCAACATCCATACACACACACTTCTATTCACAGAGATCCCTTAAAAAAATTTGTCTGTCTAATTAGATAAACACTATGAAAAGTGCATTCCTCTCTTCCCAGACAGAGACCACAAAAAGACTCATCTAGTTATTGCTCCAAGTCCAGGATTTCTGGGCAGTGCCTCTTTTTTTTCTGTTTTTTTTTGGTTGCATCCTGATGTGAGCCCTCTTGGCCCAACACCTATGGATCCAGTATAACCATAAACACAATACATGGAGGGACAAAGACAGACCAAGACAATTATTTTTTAAAATCCATTTGGTAAAGAGAAAAAAATTGGAAATGGCAAAAAGTGGCATAACAAACCCCATGATGCACAGGACAGGAAGAGCAAAGAAACCAAGTATTGGCTTCTTAGCCAATCTGGCTGCTTTGATCAGTTTTCTGCAGGACCTCCTTTGTCTTTTACTTTCCATCACCTGCCCCTGTGAGCTGGAAACCTTGGGGCAGGAGGTATATTCTGGAGGCCACACACCCCTTCTGCAGTTTCCTTCCTCTTAGCCAGCTTTTTCGCTGCTATGACTAAAAGATCTGACCAGAAAATTTTAGGGGAGGAAAAGTTTATTTGAGGGCTCACAGTTTCAGAGGTCTTAATCCATAGAAGGCTGACTCCATTGCTAGGGGCTTGAGGTGAGGCAGAACATCATGGTGGGAGAGTATGACAGAGGGAAGCAGCTCACATCATCATCAGGAAGCAGAGAGAGAGAGAGAGAGACTCCACTCTCCAGATCCAAATATATACCCTACAGCCACTGCCCCAATGAGCCACTTCCTCCAGCCACACCTCACCTGCCTCCAGTTACCACTCAGTTAACCCCATCAAGGATTAATTCACTGATTAGGCTAAGGCTATAACCCAATAATTTCTCCTCCAAACCTTCTTGCATGGTCTCACTTGTGAGCTTTTGGGGGACACCTTACATCCAAACCATAACACTTCCTGTTGGAATGGGTTTACAATGGGTTTACAATCCTGTAGGATTGTCTTAGGGTTGAGTAATCACAGGTTATGGTTTCCCAGGTCTGGAATTTCTCTAGAAAAAGAAATCTTTGAACGCGCTGTGAGGCATTAACCTACAACAGACAGCACACTGCACTTGACAAGGTAGATGCTTTGGCTCAGAAATGTTAAGTTCCTTTACCTAAAGCCACACATCTGGGAACAATGAAGAATGAGTGACAGTGCTCATATTTGTCATCAGGGGTGTGTTGCTCAAGGTCTAAGCTGCCGGTATTCATCTACGAAAATTATGTTTTCAATAACCACCAACTCTAATGGGAAAAAAATCCTCATTCCTCTCCTGCTAAACTCTGACTTCCCACAACCACCAGAAAATGAAGAAACAAACGGAAACATTCTCAACCTGTCCTGTAGGTGCCGCTGTCGGCACATGCTATTTCTTTCCAGCATTGCAGTCTATTTTCTCAAGATTGGAAAGGGTCAGAAATTCTACAGCAATGGAGTCCAGTCTGCATATTATTCAATCTAAGAACCCCACCACCACCACTCGCGAGTTTAGAATTCCATAAATCAACCTATAATTTAGGAGTCTTTTCCCTTGAAATATTATTTCATTTTTGAATGGCTTATACATGGAAAAGATTTCAAAAATTAAGTGCACAAAAATGTATTCATAGAAAAAAAACTCCCTTCATCTCTGTCAGTTATCCACCAATTTTCTCTACATAGCCTTGATCATGGCAATTCTTGTATAATTTCTTTCAGAAATGTTAAAGCATATGCAAGTAACTATGAACATAGAATCCTTCCTCATCTTTTTTAACACTAATTACAGCAAGCTATCTTTTTTTTTCTGCACAGCTATATATTATGGAGAAGTTACCATTTTCAATTTTTAGAAATTACTTATTCCTCCGAGTATATTTTAGTATATTTAAAGTTCTGCACCACATGAATGAAACTGCTTATCCAGTCAGGAACATTTAGGTTGATTTCCATTGTTTGCTCTTCTGGATAATACTGTACCAAAAAATTTTTTTTGTACTAAGGTTTGAACCCAGGGGTATTTTAACCACTGAGCCATATCCCCAGCCCTTTTTAGTTTTCTTTTTGAGATAGTATCCCCTAAGTCACTGAGGGCTTCCCTAAGTTGCTTAGGCTGGTTTTGAACTTTCGATCCTCCCATCTCAGCCTCCCAAATTGCTAGGATTACAGGCATGCACCACTGTCCCAGCTCCCAAATAATCTCGCACCCACCTCATTTTGCACATAAGGGTAAATACCTGTGGGATAAATTGCACAAAAGTGCAATTGCTAGGTTGAAGCATACCTGCATTTACAGTTTTAGCAAATATGTCTAATTTGTCTTCCTTCAGGGTTAAACTCATACTCAGACCAGTAAAATATTAGAATGTCTATTTCTGCCCAGCTTGGCCAACAAGTGTTATTAATTTAAAGTTTTTGGCCAATATAATAGATAGAAAGTGCTATCTCATTTTTAATTTCCCCTTTATATTAGAGTGAGGTTGAGCAGCTTCTAATATGAAATGCTTAGGAGTCTTTCAGTTACATGTGGGGAATGCTAAACAAACTTACAAACCACCCTGCCCTGGCTTTAGGAAAAAGGATTTGTTGTCCTTAAGCTGGAAAGTCAGAGGTAAATTCAGAGCTTTTGGTAGACCTGGGTACAGGGGTTGAAATGGTGCCATCATCCTCCACTTCCCCACACCCCCATTCCGCCTGCCTCTCTCTCCAGCTCCCTTTGCTTGCTGGTTGAGAACGCTCCTGCTTGGCATCCTCCTGGATCCTTCTGTGAGCAGCCTTTGTTTAGAATTGGATTTCCTGGTAATGCAGGTTTGGGGGTCTGGGGTTGAGCAATCACAAGCTATTTTGTGGAGCAGGGTTGTTATTCCTTAAGAGACACAATTCACTGAAAATGTCATCAGGCAATAATATGATAGGGTAGATATTATTATCCACATTTTACAATCAAAGAAACTATGGTTTTAAAAAGATGTGAGTGCCTTTGCCTACAGCTATAGATGCTAGATGATCACAACAGTGACCCAGGTGAATATGGTAATAAATCTCAGTGATGGTCAGAAACACTTTTGCCCAGCAACTCCAATGGAAAACTAACCATCTACATCCTACTTCTAACTGGGAGAAATAAAAAAATAAACAAACAGAAGATATTCGATGTGTCCTGTAGATGCCACTGTTGCCACAGGATATCGCCTTGTAGCAATGCAGCAAAGATCTTTTTCCAGCTAATGTTCTAGAAGGTGGAAGAAAGCCTGTTCTTCCAATTTATGCAGCTGACATTTCAGTGCCAGCACCCCGTATGTAACTTACAATTCCAGATCTCCATTGGATTATTGTTGTTTTTTTCTTTAAACGTGTATTTATTGAAAATATTTGTGAAAGGTTTATATAGTTCAAAAAATTAAATACAATAGCATAAAAGGTATACAGTAAAAAAAAAACCCCTCATTTGTATCCCCTAAATCTCATGGGTCACCTCTCCTCCATGAATAATTATTCTTGTCAGTTTCTTCTCTATATTTTCTGGGATATTTACACACATACAAGCAAATATGAAAAGATATTTCCTTTTATCCTCCTATTTTTACCCAAATGTTTTACACAAATATCTGCACTTGAAATTTTTCTTCTAACAACATATCTTGAAGTACATCTCTATAAACACAAAAAGAAATACCTTGATTTTTTTTACAAGCTTCACAGCCTCCCCAGTATAAGTGTACTATAATCTTTCATGTTTGCAGACCCTTATTGATGAACATTTTGATTTATACATTTAACTATTGCAAACAATGCTATATTGAATAATTATTACTTTATTTCACATGTACATCTATAGCATAAATCCCTGAAGTAAAATTGTTAGCTAAAAAGGTAAATAAATGCATTGGTAATTTTGATAAACATTTTCAAAACGATTGCTCCACCTTAACACTCCCACCAGCAAAGTATGATAATTCCTATTTTTCCATAAGCTGGACAATATATGAGTTATCAAAGTAATGGATATTTGAAAATATGATAGTTGAAAACTGGTATGCATGGTTTTAATTTTGTTTTCTATATTTGATTTTGTTTCCTATATTTAATTTTGTTTGCTATATTTATTTCCTATATTTAAGTGAAGCAAAACATCTTTTCATTTATTGAAGATCCATTGGATTTAGTTGAGATATTCTTACTTGAAAGGGTTAGAACACCTAACTCAGTAGCTTAAGCAAAAAGAAGTTTATTACTCACATAATTGGACATGTATGTTCTTGGATCTCAAGAATCATTCTCTCTCTCTCTCTCTCCTCTATATGAACTTCTTTTATGTGGTTATCCTTGATTTGTAACTTCACAGCTCTAAGCTGACCAAAAATGTAAAAATGTTCTTGACCAAATTCTTCTTTCTTCATTGACCTGAACTGGATTCTGTGTTCATATTATTGGGTACAAATGTTTATAGTGTTTTGAGTCAGATCTCTCTTTTAAGTCAGGGATAGAATCAACTTTACTCATACTGTGTGGATTGACAGTTGGGGTTAAGGGTCAGGGGTTAGGATTAGGACTTTCCTGGGGGAAATCAAATTGCATAACATAAGAAAATGAAAGAGTACTAAAGAGAGCACCTAGCATCTCCATATATTCTTTGACTCAAAACATGCTATGTCTACAGAAAAAAATTAAAATCACTCACTTCATTTCTAGGGAAAGGCAACCTTGGGTTAGCTAGGTGGTATGCATTTTTATCAAATCTAGGCTTGGCTCAATGTGGTCCGGCAATTTATAGTAAATCGTAACATCAGTGATCCTCAGCCAACATAGAAACTATTCATTGCAATAACAATTCCCTGGGGAAATACAAAAAATGGGGAACACAACAGAAGTAACTAGAACAGAACCCAAATCATATTGTGGCATTTCTTAGTAATTTAATCTGACTGCTGATTCTGTCTCTAGGAAGGTTTTCTTTGAAATGGGTTTTGTCTGTTCATGCTTCATAGCAGCTCATTTCCTTTAGGAGTAAGTTTGGGAGACCTAGGATTGCCTTAGGATTGAACATACCTGACCTATTTGAGCTCTGAATTTTAAAAAGGGAAGTTTTTAAATGCAAGACATTTACAAAGATGCTCTCATGATTTACACTCTACCAGTGAGGAAACCAGGACACAGAAAGTCTAGGAATCTGCCCATATTTACAAAGGTTTGCATGAGTGACGAGGTTAGTGTCACATTCCAAGGACATTTCCTTCTTCAGCATGCTCCTATCCCGATGTGTTCTCTACACATTGGCTTTGAATCTAGTGCTTACATCAGTGATCTTGAAAACCTATCAAGAAAAAAAGGCAATCCGTGGTCACAGACCTCAACCATGTGTCTTTTGTCTTAAACTTCTTCCCATTTAGGAAGGGGAAGAAATAACCAAACTTCTCGATTTGTCCTCTAGGGGCCACCTGAATCATGGAGTATCTTTTTAAAGCATTTCAGCCCTGATCTTTCAGAAAGGCAATAAACCAGAAATTCTAGAAGGCAGACGAAGTCTGACAGGCCAATATAGGAAGCCAACAACAATTCCGTACCAGGATCCCTAGGCACGTGCTTAGGGATCTACCATTCTAATGAATTAGTGAGGACTCTTTAAAATATTAGAGAAAATAAGAGTCCTCACTAATTCATTAGATTCTACTAGATTTTTGAAGAAATAATATATGTCTTTGGCTCCAAAATAAAAAGAATAAGGGGAAATTCAGTTATATATGCACACATTCACAAACTCCCTCCAACTTTATCAGCTGCTTCCTAAATACACAACAATTCATTATTTTTTACAGGTCCATCCAGAGATAAATATAGATAAATAGATAAATATAGATATATCTATCTCTAGATTTAGATATATGGAGATATCTCTCTCTCTCTCTCTCTCTCTCTCTTCACACACACACACACACACACACACACACCTGTCTGCTTCCTTTCTTTACAAGCACTAACAAAATTAATTGGTTTGTAAAACAACACAATTTAGGAAGAATACACATCAGAATAAAAACTTTCAATTTATTTTCACATCTTTCCAGTATTCTCCCATATAATTTACTTTTTAGAAGGCTATCCAGGGAGTGTATGAGCACTCAGCTTCCAAATTTCTGAGGCTTTGCTTCTAAGTACAGAAACTCTCTGGGAAGTGCCTAGGTTGAGTTTCTCCCTCAGTCCCCATGCTAAGGGACAATGACACATTCTTGATCCCATGGCTATTGTCCCCCCCACACCAGATTTGACTTGTTACTATTATATGTGAATCTTAGACCAGCAGCTCATGTGCCAATGTGGGAATGAGTTATTTTATAAGTCATTCCTTTTAGGAGTGCATTTTCTATGCTTTTCATTGTTCCTCATCGTGTAGTAGAAACTTCTCTGAAAGTGAAGATGCTCCAACTAGGCTCCAGGTCAAGATGGCAGCCACAGTCACCTTTCTCCTTCTGCCCCTCCCCGCAGGGAGTCCTGTTCTTATCTTGAACCCAGAAGAGGCAAGGCCTCCACAGGCCTCCACTGGAATCTCCTGCTCTTTCTGCTTTCTTCTTCATAATCTGGTATATTTCTTCCTTTCTGATGGATCACTTCTGTAGTCATCTCTTCTCTCTGCCCCCAAAGCCCTGCGTTTGGTTTCTGTGTTACTGCGATGCATTGCCATCATGCATGCTGCTGTGTCTGTCCCGTGTGACCTTCTCCATTCATTGCGTTAATTACCCCGCTCCCATCAGCACTCGCTCTTGTGACCTAAAATTAATCTTTTGTGTAATTTCAGGAAGCAAAGCACAGCAAAGCCACACTTTCAGATTCCAAATCCAAATGAAAAAAGGAAAAGCATTCTGGAGTGTAAGACTGCCTAGTGATACCCAACTCACCATTCCAAAAGAAAATTGATGTCCCTCCAATGGATTCAGTTGTTTATTTCTTTTTTCACTAAATTGGTTTAATTGACCAAATGTTTTGCTTTTAGATGAACATATCTCCAGACTGCTGTTTTATGAGCTTGTTAGAAGCCACAGGCTAATTAGAAAAGCCGGAAAATATAATGATAACCTAGAAAACATTTTAAAGTATTAGGGGAGTCTGTTTTAAATGCCATCTTTATCATAGTCCCCCCACCCCCACACCTCATATCGAAGATTGAACCCAGGGGCATTTTTCCACTGAGCTACAACCCCCAGCCCTTTTCATTTTTTATGTTGAGACAGGGTCTTGCTAAATTGCTTAGGGTCTCACTAAAGTGCTGAGGTTGCTGTTGAACTTGCAATCTTCCTGCCTCAGCCTCCTGAGTGATTGGGATTACAGGCATGCACCACGTCCTGCTATTATAATCTCTTTAAAAAGCATGCAGAAGATGTCCGGATCAGTGTGGAAAAAACATGAGCTTCAGAGCCAGCAGCAAATCAATATCAAACATAGCTTTAATCAAACCATTTTCTGTGATGCTCAGAAAATGATTAACCCTCTCTGAGTCTATCCATAAAATAATTAAGGACCTTTTTTCATTTAGCAAATATTTAATTCACCATAACTCAAGTTCCATGACATTTGGGACATAGTAAGTGGTCAAGAATAGTTGTTGTAGAGCCAACTACATCCCAGACATTGTGTAAAAGCCTGTGTGTAGAAGTGGCAATCAAGACAGAGTTCCCTGAACTGTGTTTACAGACTGTCTGGTCAACCAGAGAGGAGAGCAGGACATTTAACTATGCCCAAGGTTGGAGACAGGGCAGAACATATGAATTTGGGAAACCACAGTTCCCCTTACCTGTACAGTAGCACAGGGCAGGGAGTACTGGAGCCATAAGTTTGGAGAGGTAAAGCAGACACATCGTGAAGGGTAGGCAAAGGTAAAGGGGAGTCCCTGAAGGGTTCTAGGTAAAGAAGTGTCATAACTGGATGTGTGTTTTAAAATATTCACTCCAGCTGCCATGTAAAGAAAGGATTGAAAGGAAGCAAGATGGTAGAGAAATCAGTACAAGCAAGAAGTAATGAAGCCTCAACCTGAAAAAGGCAGTGGAGAGGGAAAGAAGTCGATGAACAGGAGAAATGTGAAAATGTAGAATCTAAGTGTTATGACTGATTAAACAGGGAGACTGAGAGAGTGAGGTGGATTGGAAGGAATCTGCTATTTCTAGCTCTTACAACTATGTGGATAGTAGTACTATTCACACAGATAGTAAACACATAAGCGGAACAAGAATTTTTAGGTGGGTGAGAAGAAATAATCAAAATAATTGCATGTGATAATCTCGAGATGCTGATGACATTTCCCCTGGACCCGTCCAGCTGGCTGGTCTGACGCTCTTGAGATCTGAGTGACTTCAGCCTGAAAGTTACTAGTATGTAGAGGGTAGCTGAAACTGGGAGCGGATGGAGTTGGTCAGGACGATGTGCAGAGCAGTAAGAGTCTTAAGTCTACAGCAGCCTTCAGTCCAGCAAGACTTCAGGTTATGTTGGTGAACCCTGGCTCCAGGTTCATCACTGGGGAACAGGTAAACAATAGCCATGCAGCATCACATCCCTGGCCAATGAAACAAGAATCTCTGGGATTGAGGCTCAGACATCAGAACTTTTTCAAAACTCTCAGGTGAAGCTACATGAGAACTCTGATTTATAGAAGAGAGGCAGAAGATGGTTTGGATAAAACTCAGGTAATTTGATACCATAGAGGTGGGTATAGTTCAAGAGTAGGGCATTTTCTTTTTTTTTTTGGCACCATGGATTGAACCCAGGGGTGCTTAACCACTGAGCCACATTCTCAGCTCTTTTAAAATTTTTTTAAATTTTGAGACAGGATCTCACTAATTTGCTTAGGGCCTCACTAAGTTGCTGAGGGTGGCTTTGAACTTGCTAGCCTCCTACCTCAGCCTCCCAACCTACTAGTATTACAGGCACTTACCACCATGCCTGGTGTTAATAGAGCACTTTCTTAGTATGCCTGAGGCCCTGGTTCCTTCTCCAGTATGGCAAAAAAAAAAAAAAAAAAAAAAAAAAAAAAAATATATATGTATGTATATATGTATATGTGTGGGTATATATCCATATATATGTTTACATGGATACATATGTATATATATTTATCTTTCCACATATATGTGCATATGTATACATATATACACAATATGTAATGATTTTGTATATGTCTATGTAATATATATTTCATATATATGTGTATGTGTGTATACACACACACACATACATATATGGAAAATCAAGGAAGAATGTTGAGAATATCTAAATGAGAGGAGTAGTATTAATTTAAAAATTTTAAAAAGGAGGAATGGCCAACAGTATTATGAGCCTTAAGGAGTAACAACAAATATCACTGATGATAACTTGAACAGAATGGTGGAAGTGAAGAAAGACTGGCATATTGCTGTAAAATGTTAGTTAGGATTCTGATACCAAAAGCCTGTTATAGCATTTCTTAAATAAGAGAAATATATTTCTTATTTGTGTCCAAGAAGCCTGGGGATAGTCTGTTTAGCCTGGAATGGTATTGCATTATTTCAAAGGATTTCTCTCTGGTTCCCATGTTATGTGTGGTTTGTGTTTCCAAATTCATCTCAAGTTGGCTGCTAGGACTTGTGTCATCTCTTCTACATTCTACCAGCAGGAAGGAGATAAAAATCAGGAAGGTTATCCTCTCTCCTTTAAGATCATTACTCAGAAGATACACATACCACTTCCATTAGCAACCCACCATTCAGACCTGAACACACAGATTTGCAAGGGAAACTAGGAAATGGAGCCCAAACACTAGATAGTTAGATGCCCAACTAAAGATTAGGATTTATTTCTATGGGAAACAGGGATATTGGATAGTGGGGAACAACTAGTGGTTTCTTTTAAAAGTGAATTGAGGAAAGAAAGGGAGGAAATAGAAACAATAAAAGGAAGTCTTGGAGGATTCTGGCTTTGTAGAGAAAAAAAGCAAGTCATAGTGCAGCTTTTAAGAATGGTTTGAATGTTTCATTTTGTTGTTTTAATTTAGAATGGGAGAAACTCACACAACTGGGTTTGCAGTGAGACTTGATGAAGGCAGGTACCTGCAAGGGGCTGGGAGTTTAGCAGAATTTCTTAAACTTTAATCCTCTTGCTAAAATGCAAATCCTGACTCAGTAGGTCTGGTTGAGTCTGAAGATCTGTACTTCTAACCAGTGTCCTGGTGGTGTTGATGTTTCTATTTTTAGATCCAAGGTTGGGAGGAGCACAGGTAGATGGTGAAGCTTGGTTCAAATGCAATTGTTATATAGCAGGGGTGGAGGGTGTGGGGGTTGAGGATCTTATCTATGGGTTTCCTTCTCTCAGTGAAGAAGGAGTTGAGCTAATCTGCCAAGAATTAAGACTGAGGTAGTCCAGTAGGAGGGTTGAGAATGGAGAAAGGTTATTTTTTGCTTTTTTGAACTGGAGAATTTAAACTATAGAATATAATTGGTAACAATGGGATAACATCTTGTAACCAGAGATAATGCAGTGACTTTGGAAGACAATGAAAAAACTTTCCAACATAATTTCAATAAACTTTTCAGATAATAGTTCCTTAACAGTAGACTGATTCAGTTTCTTTTTTCTTTTTTTACTTTTTGATTCCTTGTACACAAATTGGGTACAACTTTCATTCCTCTGGTTGTACATGAAGTAAAGTCACACTGTTTATGTAATTATACATGTACATAGGGTAATGATGTTTGTCTCATTCCATTTTCTTTCCTTCCCCCTGCCCCCTCCCCACCCCTCATTTCCCTCTACAAAATCCCTTGTTCCTCCGTTCTTCCCTTACCCCCTGCCCCTGTTATGTGTCATCATCCACTGATCAGAGAAAACATTCAGCCTTTGGTTTTTGGGGATTGGCTTATTTCACTGAGCATGATATTCTCCAACTCCATCCATTTACCTGCAAATTTCATAATTTTATTATTCTTTATGGCTCAATAATATTCCATTGTGTATATATATTCCACATTTTCTTTATCCATTCATCTACTAAAGGGCATCTAGGTTGGTTCCACAATCTAGCAATAGTGAATTGGGCTGCTATAAACATTGATGTGGTTGCATCACTATAGTATGCTGATTTTAAGTATCAGCATCCCACTCAACTATTCAACTATCCCACTCCTTGGTCTTTGGGTATAGGCCAAGGAGTGGGATAGTTGGGTCAAATGGTGGTTCCATTCCAAGTTTTCTAAGGAATCACCATACTGCTTTTTAGAGTGGCTGCACCAATTTGCAACCCCACCAGCAATGTGTGAGTATACCTTTTTTCCCACATCCTTGACAACACCTATTGTTGCTTGTATTCTTGATAACAGACATTCTAATTGGGGTGAGATGAAATCTTGGGGTAGTTTTGATTTGCATTTCTCTTATTACTAGAGATGTTGAACATTTTCAACAGGTGGTAAAAAATGAGATGTCTGCAGAAACATAAGTGGTCAGAAAATGTTGAGGGTTTAAATGGGAGAGGACAATAGGCTGGTAGTGAAACCAACCTGTGTGGTTGTGTGGTTTTCTCTAACAGTACTTATCAGCACAGGGAGAGAAACAGAGAAGACAAATGAAATGTTTTGAAAGATAAATTCTCACTTGGAGAATTCCTAGCATCATGCCACATACCTGTTTAGCACACCAAAATGTTAACACTCATTTCTCCATCGGAAATCATAAAAGATAGAAAATAATAGTAATCAAGTTGGGGACCTCCCAGCTGCCTTAGACTTGCATCCCACTTTCATTCATATCAGTCAAGTTCATCTGCCTGTTTCCTACCAACGCTCCCCTGTCTCTATACAATGCTTCCTAACTTAGCTGTGCCTAAAGTGAATCTAGGATGCTTGCTAAAGACAGATTTTACCTATTTCCAGAGATTCCAGCTCAATAGATTTTATGATCCCAATGCAGTTGGTCCATAGGTAGCACTTTGAGAAATATCGAACTATCACTCTTGATCAGGCATCGTCATTCAATTAAATATCTACCACTCCTGTTATTCTATTTGATACACATGGAATTCTTTCCTTCACCCATTGTTTACTTAAAATTCTAGTTTAATTCTACTTCCAAGATTCCTTAACTATCAGTTCACCCCATAATTAATGTGCACCTTTGCCATTTTTATAGAGAAGCCTAAATGACATGCATGATGTTATCCTGTGCCTGCTCATTGTGTCGAAAGGTATTATTTATAATTTTGCATCCCCCAGCACTGCCTTAGACTGTGATTTCTCTAAATGCAGGGAATTTATTATCTCTGACTAGCACAGTGTTTGACCTGGAAGGTGTCCTGAAACTACTATATGCTGAATGAATACACAGGTGAACAAATATGAGTGTGTACAGAGAATCAAGAAACAGAAAAATTGATGGGGATACCAAAAGCAAGCAGTGTAGTGGAAAATAAAGATGTAATAAACAGAATATAGTAAAGAAAAAGAACAGAGTTTAGCAGGAAGAGAATCATTAGAGCCTGGAAGACAATGTGGGTGATTTAATCACAAATAGTTTTAAGAAACATGAGAAAAGAAGTCTGCAGGCAACTTGAAATAGACTCTTAAGTACCTGACAAACCTGAGAAAAATAGGTAGCGAAAAAATCAATGCATTGAAACCCAACAAAGCTTCAATGTACCATCCCTTTTCAATCACTTGGAAGGAAAATGATGTGTTTAGTACATCCTCCTTCTTCATGTTTGGACCTTTAAATAGGGTATTTGGATTCACAGACTGTAACCGGCTCAGATTGTCTCTCCTTCCAGCACACTGCCGTACTTTTTAAATGACACCAGCCGTCCAAGCAAGATTGATTGTAAACTTGAAAAGGTTATGTGTGATGTAATGAATAACACATGCTACTCCCTCAAGCGCATCTCCGGAAAGGCACATATCCAGAATCCAGTATGTTCTCATCGTTTAGAAAAGATTGGGAAGGGATATTAGTAGGCAAGCTGGACAAAAAAAAAAAAAAAAAAAAAAAAAAAAAAAAAAAAAAAAAAAAACCACTCCTATTAATGCCCATTTAATCAACTGCTCCAATTCTTTCACTCAATGAATAAGATTGCTAAGAACTAACTACTTTTGATATTTCACAAACAATTGTGAATGAATGGGTGGGTGAATGACTATTATGAGCAAGTTGCAATGCAAGCTGCTATGAGGATATTAAGATAACTCAAACATGGGTCCTTCTCTCAGCAGAGATGACAGCCGAGGAAAGGATGAGAGACATAAATAACTCCTCCTAAGACAAACTTGATAAGTACCATTACAGAGTGTATGTTTTACTATGAAAACAGAATGCAAGGGAAGAAGGCGCTATTTCCAACTGGAGGTTAGAGAAGGACTTTTTTAAAATTAATTTTTTTATTTGTTCTAATTAGTTGTACATGACAGTAGAATACATTTATACATTTTGATAAATCATACATAAATGGAGTTTAATTTCTCATTTTTCTGATTGTACATATTGTAGGATCTCCTGGGTCATGCAGTCACATATGTGCATGAGGTAATAATATCTGCTTCACTCTACTATCCTTCCTACCCCCATGCCCTCTCATCCCTTCATTCTCCTTTACCTAATCTAAAGTAACTCTATTCTTCCCTAAACCCACACCCCCACCCTCCACCCCTCACCTTATTGTGAATTAGCACCTGCATGTCAGAGAAAACATTCAGCGTTTGGTTTTTTGACTTTGGCTTATTTCACTTAGCATGATATTCTCCAACTCCATCCATTTACCCACAAATGCCCACATTTCATTCTTCTTTAAAGCTGAGTAATATTCCATCATATGTATTCATTCATACATTTTCTTTATCCATTCATCTGTGATTCCTCAGAAAATTTGGAATGGAATCACCATTTGATCCAGCTATCCCACTCTTCAGTTTATACCCAAAGTACTTAAAGTCAGCATACTACAGTGATGCAGCTACATCAAAGTTTATAACAGCTCAATTCACAATGGCTAAACTATGGAAACCAATCTAGAGAAGGACTTTTTTTAGAAGTTGTGTTTAACCTTAACAAATCTGGATTTGCACAATTTGCAGAAAGATATTTGGGGCCAAAAAAGAGCACAAGGAGGACTGCATTAGCATGTAGGAAGATGGAGAAGAGTTTAATTTGGATAGAATGTAGAGTTTGTAAGAGCCAATAGTGTGCAACAATGTTGGTAAATTGTATTGAAAGTTTGCATGGAGATCTTTTAATGTTTTAGATCTACAGCAGCATGGCATTGTTAACTACTAATGTTTATTGAATGATTACTGTGGGTCAGTCACATTGTAATCACATTAATTATCTCAATTAGGATTCACAGTAACCTTGAGATTCTCAGGGTTCATGAGATCCTCCCTATCCAAATATAAATGGTGCCAGAAAAGACCAAATAAAAGATCTTACTTGAAATGAACACCATTGATTTATGTTTAAATGGTGAATTGTGTGTATATGATTGAGGGAAGGGGTAGAGAGAGTTTGATTAGAACATTATCTTTTAAAATGATTGACATGGTAGGATACATTTATTTTGTCTTATATCAACCACACATATACATGTTATAGAAACAACTTTGTACCAGTTCTTAAAATGAACAAAGATTAATTCAAATGGGCTTTTTTTTAGGCGGGTGATGCAAACTTTTTCCAAGAAAATTACATGGGTAGATAATATAATACTCTGAACTTTAGGTTTGTATTTTCAAGGTGCTCATAAAGGATGATTTTATGAAATTATTAAGATTTTCTAATTTTCCTAAGTGTTTGGATTTTAAAATTATTTTCATTCAAAATGTTTATGACTTCATTGCTCTGGTCAGTTTTTTTTTTTTTTTTCAGGTAGTGTGTTAACACCTTTGAACTCTGCCAAATATTTGCCAATGGCTTTGTGAATGACTCAAATACCTCCACTTTTATTGACTTCATGACATTCTGCATGATTCCCACTGTTTGCATTTTCATTTTACAAGCATTTGCATTATGATCTTAATGGTCCTTATCTGAAAATGCAGGAAGTTTTAGACATTGGATGGTCAGTGGAAGTTTGACCAAAGCAGACATTGCTAGGAAGGGTTGAGGGGCTTGGGTGGAGAGTTCAAATGACAAGGCCAATTCGTTAGTCAATATTTTCATATTATGATGTTCTATTTTCCTATAGAATCTTGAATAATAAATGCCTGGATGCTCCCTAGTTTACATATGAGTGTCACCAGGGAAGTCAAACAATGTGCTCATGATATACAACACCTCATAACTGACAGAACCATAATTCCAAGACAGTGGATCCTTCAGGCTTAACCATTAAACAGCTAGGGGTGCGTCAAGTGCTTTTAGTTATTGATTAGGGGTAAGTCAAGGCTACGAGTGTACAATATATGGGAAAATCATCTTTCCCCACACTGTCTGTTAATTTGTAAATTTTTTTCCTCCAAATTTTTAAATCAATTAGATTGTTTTAAATTTGAGTTTTCCCCTTAATATATGTAATTAATGCATTTAGTGATTGTTTTGACTCTAAAGAATAAATTTTGATACGATAATTTCATCATTGACACTTAGAAGAGTGTTTTAGAATTTCTAAGTGGAAGGATGACTGTCCTTTGACTATTCATTTTATTTATTTTATTATGTTGTGACTTCAGAATACCATGTTCATAAGGCAGACTCTAGACTTCTTTCCATTTGTTAAGACTTGTTTCAGAACCATTAAGTGGTCAGTGTTTGCAAATGCTGTATATATGTCTGAAAATAATTAGTATTCTTTAACCTTTGGGTATAGAATTTCATATAAGTAAGTTAGAGCAAATTTGTTAATTTTTCCTGATATATATTCTAAATATTTACTGTTTTTATTTGCTTGATTCATTAATTAGAGACAGAGCTAAATTAAAGTCTTATACATGACTATGGGTGATCAGGTTTTCATTGTAAATTTTTAAATTTTTTATTACTTTAGATTTACTACTAAGTTTAGAATTTTGTATCTTCTCGAATGTTTTGTTCCTTATGACTATGTGGTGTGCTTTTCCCCTAAATTAAAAAAAAATTACTTAAAATGATCAGGTATATCATAGCTATACCAGCTTTCTCTTAGTCATTATTTTCTTTGAGTAATTTTCCTTTTACTTACAGCTTTCCTAAGTCTTATTTTAAGTGTATCTATTATAAACAGTAGAGCTAATATTTTAAAAATCCATTCATCTACCATCTTTTAATGGATGAGTTTAGTTTACTTGCGTTTATGATGATTACAGATACATTCGAACTAATCTTCACCCCATCATATATTCTAGTTAGCATAATTTTTGTGTCTTTTTCTCCTTTTTAGGATTCTTTTTAACAGTTTTCTTTATCCAAAAGTGTCCCTGGTTTAAGAGTTGTACATTACATTTCTCCTCCTTTAGTAGTGTCTTTGAGCTTTTAATATGAATTCATATAATAAGTCTAAACTCAATCAACAACATGTTAGAATGAGCTTTTTTTAAAAAACTTTTTACATTCTGTTGTTTTCTAATATTCTTGTTCCATCTTGTTTTTGTTTCTTCAAATTTGTCACTACTGTCATTACTAATCCCCACGGTAGTGAATGTCATTGTTCTTTTCTGTAAGTCCTTTATGAATTCAGTTTCTTTCGTTGTGAAGTACATCAGTTAATAGTTCTTTTTAGCAAGGGTTACATATTCTCAAATAATTTAGTTGAATATAATTTAGTTGAGGATGGGTTGGTAGTTACTTTTCCTTAGCTCTTGGAATATATTATTTCAATGTAGTCTAGTCTTTGTTTTTGCTACTGAGAGGTTTTGGGTGGATTTGTCTAATAGATGTGCTTTTGTTGGTTACATTACTTTTCTGTGTGATTGTTTTTAAGATTTTAGGAATTGAATCAGGGGCACTCAGTCCTTGAGCCATATGCCTAGCCTTTTTTTAAAATCTATATTTTATTATGAGACAGGACCTCACTAAGTTGTTTAGGGCCTCACTAAGTTGCTGAGGCTGGCTTTGAACTTGTGATCCTTCCACCTCAGCCTCCCAAGTGGCTGGGATTACAGGCCTGTGCTAGATTTCTTTTTATTTATCTTTAGAAATCACATGATTCGTACTTCTATAAATTCATGTGTTTCATCACTTCTGAAAAGCTCTTACAGCCTTATGAAAATGCTTTGCTCCATTTTTTTTTCCATCCTATCCTTCTGGAATCCCTCTTGAGGCTATGCTGACCTTCTAATTCTACCTTCCAAAATTCTAAACTATTAATCCACTTCCTGGTTTCCATCTCATAATTTCCCAGTGTTATATTCTATCTAATATACTCAGTAAAGTTTCTGGTTCACCAATTATTCAGCTGCATAATCAGTTTATTCATCTATTTAAAATATTTAACCTATTATATTGTTTTTCTATTCTTTCCTTCTATGTGTCCACTATTCCTTTTATCATATTTTATTTGTTTTTAGGGTTTCAATTCTTCCATGTCTTAACACTTTTAAATGGATGAATTATGCCCTGTTTCACATTGTTCCATTATCTCAAATTTTGGGTTATCATTCTATGGCTTTCCCTCTCTCTCACTCATGGTAAATGCCTTCCTTGTGAGGACTGGAAGTTTTGCCAGGGACAGTCTTCTTGAACCTACGATTTTCCTGCTGTAACCCTCTCTGGCCTGCATTGTGGAACATCTTTTCAGACTACTTGGCTTCTGTCAGGAGCTATAATATTATAATATTATAATATTATTATAATATTATATTATAATAATTATAAATATTAATTAATATTTATATTAATTCCTTAAACTGGGGTTGAGGGTTTCATGTTTTTGGGTAAGCTAAGATCAAGTTTTAACTATTTGAGGCACAAGTCCATAGTATTAAATTATCAGAGGTAACTCTTAATTTTTTTTCACTCCAAACTCAGGCAGAAACAAATCAATGTCTCACTTGTCTCTCTTTACTAGATAATACATTTCTCTAGTAGACTTACTTAGTCTACTGTTCCACTAAAAGAGTAATCCCTTCAGAGCATGAGTGTTACATGGGGAACAATTCAAACTTTCTCCCTCACTAGGATCCTATATTAGTCTTCTCTGGTTGCCATAATATAATATTATAGATTGGTTAACTTGAACAATAGAAATGTATTGTCTCACAGTTCTAAAAGCTAGAATTCCAAGATTAGGGTATCAGTGTCGTATGTTCTGGGGAACTCTTTCTAGCTTGTAAATAGCTGCCTTCCTACTGCATCCTCATGGGGTGGAAAGAAAGGGAAAGCAAACTTGATGGTGGCTCATTATAAGAGCACTAATCGCATCATGAGGGCCCCACCCTTACAACCTCATGCAATCTTAGTAATAACCCACCAGGTCTCATCTCATAATACTATCACATTGGGATTTAGGGCTCCAACACATAAATATTAGGGAGACATAAACATTAGTTCATAATAGACTCAACTCTCATCTACTGTCCCCTTGTGGGTACTAAAATCGGCCATGTAGTTGACCTAGAACAAGGCCTTTGCTCTCACTTCACACTCTTTTGCAACATCCATGTATACCCTTAGTCTTCCCGTCTTCTGCTCTCTTTATACTTCTGAAAGCTAGAAACTTCACTTGATTTCTTTGAATCAGCTATCCAGCATGTCTAGGGTTTTTTTTTCCTCAAGTGTTCCAGTGTTATTTGTCTTTCAGAACCAGAAGTTTCTCACAACCAGCTTTCACCTCTGATTTGTGAGAGCTAAACAAGTCTGAATTTCCATTTCTTCCCTATTAAAAAGGAATGAGGTACACAAATATAATTTCCATTTATCTCATACAGAAATTTTCAGAAACAGCAATTAGAGATAGCAAGATACTGCAAATTAAAAATATTAAATATAGCAAAAGCAAGTAGAGAGTCTCTAATAATGTATTTTAATTATAATGAATTGGTACAACACTTTTAATCTGAGAGTATTAAAGTATATTATAATTACATTATAGGTCCTTGAAGAGACCATGAATGTTTCCAACTCAGCAGTCACAGAACAATAAAAGGCAGTTTGGGATTTTATTGTAAATTAAATATTATTGACATCCTTTTTAAAGATTTTATGTGTAATTTCTGGAATGCTGTACTATTGATGTAGAGAAAGTTTTTTTTTTTTTTTTTTGTAGAACATGTGTTAAGTAATCAGAATGAGCAATTTCAAAGATTGATCCTCCAGGGTGAACAGTTTAGCAGTGAGAAAGAGTTAAACATACAAATAATCTTGGTTGGAGGCAGTACAGACTTTGGAAGTAGAGGACACAGGAGCCTCTTTATTGTCTTGCTATAAATCAATGGTTCTGGAACAGATTATATTTTACCAGTGTGTTCCTTTTTTTTTTTCTCCAGAAATAAAGAAAAAACAGATTAGTCGAAAAGATTATTTGTTATTAAACACAAGATTAAACCTAGTGTAGCTAGCACCTGGAGAAGAAGATAAACAGGGAGAGTGAACGGGTTTTCTTCATAGTGTACAAAGGGCAGAACTTTTGGGGGAAGTTTAGAACCTTGGCAGATTAATCCTTCTAAAAATCATGGACTCAAACTCTTTTCCGTGGTATCCTCCAGAATAACAATTAGTTCAAACTGAATCCAGACCTCCTTTGGAAACACATAAAGCTTGGCTTTAAGGAATTAATTCATCAAATTCAGTCTGGGAAAGGAGATGATATTCAAAATTAGGGCAGGTTACTAAAGTCTTCAGCATTCTCCCTGCTGGTATTTTAGGGACTTACCTATGTCATAAGTGCCTAGGGATAATATTCAGGCAACTGTTGTAGCCAAACCAGTTGGTAAAATATGGAAAGACTACTACACTGTTTGGTAAAAGGCAGCTCTCCTGAGCATTCCAAGTACCTGGTCCTTCAGCCACGTTTTAATATTCCCACATGTCATCTGCCCGCCTCCAAATCCAACTCTTGTCATAATAAAAGTTCAATCATAGCACAGCAACCACAGAATCTTACTCCAGCACTATAGCCAGAGTCTGTTCTTCTTATAAAATAGAACTAAACCTATGGATTGAATGTGTTGCTTATTGTCCCAGCCTGAGCCCACAGGCCTGAACTAAACCAGGACCTCCAGGCTGCAACTTCCAGTTCTTGCAAAATATTTACTTTAATGATCTAATTTTATTGGGATCCTTAAAAGGCCCACTTTAGCTTTCTTTCTTAGTACGTGTGCTCTATCCCAGTGGATCCTAGAGTTTTAGATTTCACAGATTCAATAAACAAATGTGTCCATTAATAGATGAATGGATAAAGAAAATATGGCATATTTTCAGAATGGAGTACTGCTTAGTCATAAGAAGGGATACAATTCTGTCATCTAAGGCAACACAGATAAACCTGGAGACATTTAAGTTAAATAAAGCAGACACAGAAAGACAAGTCTCATATGTTCTCGCTTTGATGTGGAAACTAAAATATTTATCTCATAGAAGTAGAGAGTAGAGTAGCGGTTACCTAAGGTTGGGAAAGGTAAGGAGAGTTGAAGAGATGTTCATAGGTTCAGGAGTGCAGCCAGACAGGAGTAAAAACTTCTAATGTTCTATTGCACAGCAGGGTAACTAGTTAACAACAGTTAATTGAATATTTCAAAATAGCTGGTAGAGAAGATTCTGAATGTTCCCATTGCAAATAAATGATAAATATCAGAGGCAACTGATATGCCAATTACACTGTTCTGATCATTAAACTGTATACATGTATTAAAATATCACATTGTTCCCACAAATATGCACAATTAGCATTATATCAATTAAAATAATATGTACAAATATAATTTTAAAATAAACAAATAGATGTTTACTTTGTAGGCAGACATAATCTCACCAACTTTCTATCTTGTAGAGTAAACAAGCATTAATTGTTTAAAATCTTCCACCCCTATAATTCCATATAAAAAAGAGCAGGACATAATTCTGAATTAAAAACCCTTAAATGACCTACTCTATGCAAAGTTCAGTGTTTTGCCTTCACTTTTCTTATTTTCACCAAGAACTAGTGAAAAATTAACCATGGTCTGGGAGTGATCAGTGACATTTGCAAACCCACACTGTTCCATACACTAATCAGTTTCTGCATTTAGCCTAATGAAGTTCATCTGACTTAACAACAACTCCCAATTGCTTGATTTGTTGCACCGCTTGGTTTGGTATTTTAAACCCTGAACTTCACCCAGATTCTAAATCATAAAATAAAGACAGGTTTACTATTAGCTATGTCCTATCACTTCCTCCCACACCGCTGGAGATGAACAAGGAGCCCTGCAATTCTAACATTCACATCTGGTTCTCCATCTCGAGGATGGCCCAAAGCCCAATATTTCAGTTGTTCTTTTCTCCCTTCTGTGCAACACATTGGCGTTGTAGACTTATTTACATGTATATTAGTCAATAATATCAGAAGATAACATGAATTGCTCCACGGACAATATGCAAATATGAGTATTCCTTATCTGAAATGCCTGAGACCAGAAGTGTTTCAAATTTCAGTATTTTTTTAATCCTGAAATATTTACATATACGTAATGGGATATCTTGGTGATGAAGACCTAAGTTAAGCATGAAATTTAGTAATGTTTCACATATACATCATACACATAGCTTAAAGGTAATTTTATATAGTATTTTTAGTAGTAGTGTAGAATTTTCCACTTGTGGTGTCATGTTGGTGATCAAAAAGTTTCAGATTTTGGAGCCTTTCAAACTTCAGTTTCTTTGATTAGGGATATTCAACTTGTATGAGTTAGGCCTTGTTACCAGGCAAAATAGTCAATACCTTTCTTATAGAAAATAGGTCTCTGGCTTTGAATAAAAGTATCAGTAGGGACCTTTCATCTCTATATTCAAGTACATCAAAGAATGAGTGCTTTCAATGAATATTATAAAACTACAGAATAGGGTTTTATCTGATACTTGATAATTTACCAAACTATGTTTGGAGAAAAGAAAAGGCAAACAGAAAGGTATAATTGATTACACTATTAGGGAGCTGTTACAACATGAAACAAACATCGTAAGATTATAAGAAGATTCAGCTAATAATGTATCTCTGACATCAATAAAATTAGTTGTTTTTCATCTATGTTGTGAAATTTCTGATTCGTTTTAGCCCTGTGTATTATTCTATTATGGCATGATTATTCTCATTATGCTTCCCCAAGCCTATCAACAGATAGAGTCTAGACTCTAATTATCTCTATATTTAGTCAAAATAGTCAAGCTTCATCTGTTTCCAGAACAGTTAATGTATTTGGCTCATTACTCTGAAAACACTGAGTACAATTTAGCTCACTAAAAACACATCCAGCGTTAGCTTATGTAAGGAGCATAAAGGTCCACAGTGTGATGATTTGATTCTTCCCCAATGGTGGTGAGTCAGGAAATAACAGCTATTATTTCTGATCACTAACTATGTACCAGACACTCTGTTCACCTTTTATATGTATTATTCATCCAGTTCTCACAAAAACAAATTATGATCCCTGCTGTAGAGAGTTAGTTTACCTAGAGTCACACACTGCAGAAGTAGCAGACCCAGGACAGTGTGATTTCAAAGCTGTAAGTCTTAACACTCCACTACAGGAAGTACTTGATTCCAGAAACTCAAACTTTGTCTGGTGTTCATACAGCCCATGTATAGTTATGTCCCCTCAGAGATGGAATCTAGTGCCTCAACCCACCATGAAACTGCTTTGAATATGAGGATGGCTTTCATTTTCATTTATTTTTCCAGCAGTATTATTCCTCTGCTCAAAATCCTTCAATGACTTTCCATTGGTATTGGATAGAAATCCCAACTTCGGGGTGTTCCAGGAAACTGGGACTGACTTTCATTCCAAGCTCTTTCATTCACGCTAGTTTAACCATTCTGGCTTTCTACAGTTCCTCCAATACTCCACACATTTCCTTCCTCAGGCTCTCTCTCACCTTCCCTCTTCTGATTCAAACATTCATGTTGTTTCTACTCCCATTAAATATGATTTCTAAAGAAGACTGTTTTTCACTGATATGGTTCTAGATCCTCCTAGCCTCAGGTAAGGGCCTGCCCAGTGATCTTCCCAGTGTTCCATTAGGGGCTCTTCCAGAGACAAAGAGGAAGCTACACCCATCAGTCACCTGGTAACAAGCCCACTGCCTGGGATACGTAAAGCAGTTCCGTGGACTAAGCTCCATGGATCAAGATCTTAGAGAGTTCTCTCCACCCAGGGGTCAGATAGGATCCAACCCCACACTACCATTAGCCTAGAGATAATCCCATCTGCTGGGAAACCCAACAGAAGAAGACTTTAACTTGCCAAAACTGATCAGTGAATACTGACATAGGGGTTTGCTCCTTCAAATGCATAGACACCAACATAAGGCTATGTGAACAGCAAACAATCAGGCAAACCTAACAACCACCAAAGGAAACTGATCAAGCTCAAATAGCTGACCCCAATGAGGTCTTCCTTGACTCAAACTAAATCAGGTCCTCTTGTACTGTTCTTTCCATAGAATCCTTTGAAGCCATTATTACAAGTTATAAATACACACTTAATGTTGTTTCTTTAATGTTTTCCTCTTTTACTCCAGAAATATAAGATTCAGTAAGCTCAGAGACTGCATGTGTCTTGAACACTCCTGAAGACTGCAGAGTCCTCTATCCCATACATATTGTTAGGGGCTAGCTATTTATAAACGAATGAATGGGATTGACTTACCAGTAAAGTTTTCTTTTCAAGCAGACACTGACCAAGGTTAATCTATCCATGGGACTCAGCAGCACACTGTCAAGATGTGGGCTTGAATCTATGTTCTTGGCTTTGGCTCTAAATTGAATGTTTCTGTTTATTTCGGAATCGCTTCCCTGAAAATGCTTTAAAAAAAAAAAAAAAGCAAGAACTTAGTACTCTCAGAAAGTTGCTATACAGTGCTTAGAGTATGAAACAAAAGAGAAGGAAGATCATGACTTATACTGGTTAAGCTATAAATAAAAAATGTCGATTTTTTTTAATGATAGTGAAGAAGATATTTCTTAAACTCCTAGACAAAGTTCTTTATCAGCCAAGACAAAAATATGTATAAATAGGAGTAAATAAGTATATACAAGATTATAGCTTCAACAGTATTTTTTAGAAAATCTGATGAAGACAAAAAAATATTGGTGGCTTAGGGGTCATTAACTGCTAATACCAAAGTCTATAAACTCTGTACTTTTTCTGTGACTGTTAAATACTAACTGTCATTATAGCACCAAGTGCTTAATTTAAAAACCCTCTTCATTGATTTTATGAGCACGCTAATACACAAGATTGGGAATAAGTGGATTGAAAGGGAGTAAAAAGAGAGAAATGCTCTGTTCAAAATCTATTCTAAATTGCATCCTCTTACAAAATTTAGCTTTTTTCATTACAAAGATAATTCCTGCTCATTATAAAAATTTCAGGAACATTGGAAGATATAAACAGATCACTCAAATACCAACAATTTCAAGAAAATCTTAGGTAACATATGGTGTATTTCCTTTCAGTCTTTTTGCTGGGTATTTTTTAAAAACATAGTTGTGATAAATTTGTATCATAAGATTGTAGTTTTCAAAGTTTATCTTTTATGACTTACAAAAGGAAGTATCATGTGATTGTAAAATATTTTGAGAAAATAGATAAAATAAAGGAAAAAGTGAATATAACCCCATATGTCTCTACCCACACATAACTACTACTACTACTTTGGCATATGTTCTTACAGTCTTTTTTAAGTATATTTTCTTATGCTGTTTATTATATGCTGATTTTATAGCAGAGCTAACACAGATATTCACAGATCCTTGACTGCTGCAGTTCAATTTCTGAGAGCTAAAAAGTTGTTGCCTACTTAAGTTCATCTTAGTCTACTGACATGGCTCAATACAATAAAATATTCTACAGCACTAAGCATTTAAAAAGTCCTTTTTGATTTCCAGAGTGGGCTAATATGCAAGATCAGATTATCGAATCAGACTCAGAGTTCTTACCCCATAACAAGCTTCATTAATGATTTCTGGATGCAGGGAGTCAAGAAGCTCAGAAAACACATGGTCTGGGACATCAGAGGCGGCTCCACGAGTCCTTTTCCCCCCTTCAGACATGACTTCTCTGATCCAAAAGGATAGATGAGGTTTCCGATAGGTTTCCAGGTTCCACTCACAAAGCAGGAGTGCTTACGTTATGAAACACCTCCAGGTTCCCCTCAAGAGGTGCACAACTCCTAGCCTTCTTTAGAGAACCCTGTGTGGAAGATCCATAGATTCTGGGTTTATTTACTAAGTAGTTCTTAGCAAGGACATCCTGATAAGGCATTCTACAGAGAAGAACCCTTCCTTTTAGCAACTATTAGTAGCTTATTTGCCTGGAGTTCCAGTTGAAAAAGAGATAAGACCAGGCTAAATTGTCTTTTTCTTTGTCTCTGGGATCATTTCTCCCAACACGCTCAGGGAAAATGGATCAGATACGCAGCTATTTAAACTTTTTCATTCTCAATGAACAATAAGGAACAAATGGACAAACCGCGCTCCTCTTCCTGCCTCTTGCACTCAGGTGTTATATAGAGTGGATGCACTGTCCGTCGTTCTGTTCCTCGCTACCTTCTTTTTCAACATCATTTTTGAAAAATCCTTCACCATTTTCTCTTCAATCGTTGCCTCTACTCTGTTCTCTCCTTCCTATGCAATAAAACTCCAGTAAGAATTATTTTAGGAATTTGTAGAAGATAACATAGGAGAAAATCTAAATGACCTGGGATAAGGCAATGACTTTTTCAGTACAACACCAAAAGCGTGATCCATGAGAAAACGCATTAGTAAACCGGACCTCATCCAAATTCATAACCTCTGTTCTGCGTAGTTCACTTTCGGGTCCACTTTTTGTAGTCTTCAATTTTGTAGGTATTGACATGTATCATGTATCATGTACACGTATCCACCATTACAGTGTGATAGAGAATAGTTTCACTGCTCTCAAAACTCCCTGGGCTCCATCTATTCATTCCTCCTCCCTTTGCTCCTACCTGCAAGCCCCTGGCAATCACAGCTGTTTTTACTCTTTCTGTTTTTGTCTTTTCCAGAATATATGGTTGGAATTATACAGCAGAACCTCTTAGATTTGCTTTCTTCACTTAACAGTTTGCATTTAAATTTCCTTTGTGTCTTTTCACAGCTTGATAGCTCATTTCTTTTTATTGCTGAATAATATTCCATTGTATGAATGTACCAATTTGTTTATTCATTCACTAATTGAAAGGCATTTTGGTTGCTTCCGGTTTTGGGAAATTATAAATAATGCTTCTGTAAACATAGGGTGAAGTTTTTTGTTTGTTTGTTTGTTTGTGGATATGAGCTTTAAACTGATTTGGGTAAATACCTGGGAGTGCAATTGCTGGGTGTATGGTAAGACTATGTTTAGCTTTGTAAGAAATTGTCAAATTGTCTTCCAAGGTGGTTGTATCATTTTTCTTTCCCATAAAACAGTCAGTGGAGCTCCTGTTGCTTCACATCTTCATCAGGAATCTGTGTCATTAAATGAATCTTGACCATTTTAATGTGTGTAGTGATATGTTATTATAGTTCTAGTTGGCAATCCCCTGATGACATATGATGTGTATCTTTTCTTACGCTTATTTGCCATCTGTTTATCTTCTTTGGTGGGGTGTTAAAAATTTTAGCCTACATCTTAGTTGGGATTTTCATTTTCTTATTGGTGAGTTTTAAGAGTCTATACATTGAGTTGTTAATAATTATAGTTACTATCTACACTTTTTATTTCTAAAAGTTATTTTTAATTGTTTAAAAAAATCTGATCTATCTTTCATAGTTTCCTATTCCTTAAAGATATTTTGAAGCTTTGTCTTTCCTTATTAAACTTATAGAACATAGCTATTTAAAAATATTTGCTGGGGCTGGGGTTGTGGCTCTGTGGTAGAGCGCTTGCCTAGCATGGGTGAGACACTGGGTTCAATTCTCAGCACTTCATATAAATAAATGAATAAAAATAAAGGTCTATCAACATCTAAAAATATTTTTAAAAAATAAAAATAAATACTTACTGATAATTATTCTCATCCCTGCTCTCTTCATGCCTTCTTCTTTTTTTTTTTTTTGCCCTTCTTTCCCACTTTCTCTTATTCATAATATCTGTGTTGCAAATTGTCCTTGAAATGTTATTTGTGGAGACTCATTGAGACCTGGAATGAAGGTAAATTCTTTTAGAAAGCATTTGTATTTTCCTGGCAGAGTTGTGCAACCCTGTAATCCCAGCTACTTAGGAGGCTGAGGCAGAAACATTGCAAGTTTGGAGTCAGCCTGGGCAACTTAGTGAGATCCTGTCTTAAAATAAAAATTGGGAAAGGCTGGGGACAAAACTTAGTGGTAGGGCACTTACCTAGCATGTGTGATGCCCTATCTATGTTCAATCCCCAGTACCACACATACACACACACACACACACACACACACACACAGTGTGTGTGTACCACATTGTGTTAATATTTTCATCAATAATGCTGATCCTATCAATATTACTAAAGATCAATTTAAACTAAAATTAACAAAATTCATGGCTTAATATTTTTTAAAGTACCTAAGTGATAAAGATAGGGACAGATGATCTCATAAAGACTAGGTTGTAAGTACAGCTCCTAAAGAAAGCTAAGGGCTAGCATCTCTCACATATTAGTTTCAAGCCATACAAAGTAGAGGTTTTTATAGGTCAAAAGCAGTTATATGTTGGAAAATTTGTGAGTCAACCTAAAACCTTGTTCTTTGAAAAAAATTAGTACATGTCTAATAAAACGTACTCACTTAAGCAAATAGACATTTGGACAAAAACAAGGATTACAGTTCAACAATGAAAGAAGGTAAGACTAGCTCAATACTTTCAAAGTACAAAACATTAAAATTGTATCTATCTAAGCTGGGGATATAGCTCAGTGGCAAGCATTTGCCTAGCATGCATGAGATCCTGGGTATAATCCCCTATACTATAAAAACAAACATACAAACAAAATTGTATCCATCTAAGTGTGTAAAAATTGTGTGTGTACACGCACACATATACACACATGAAATTTCCACAACACACACACACATATATGTATATGAAATTTTCAAGGATATGAGAAATCTCTATGATGAGAATGCAGAGAAGAGTAAGTACAGTGAAAGTGAGATTCACAAATGTTTGCAGTTCAAATTCATCTCATAAGGCTCAATGGAAACTGATAACCTATATAAACACCCAAATGTACTTTGAACTAATTGAATTCAAGGGACTATTTAAGAACAAAGTGTTATTATTGCAACAATACTATTGAAACATCATGTAGTAATTGGAAAGTAAGGTCAGGAACTGCAATTTAACTTAAAAATTAAAGAAAATTCATTTAAGAACTCTCTCGGTGTTTCACTTCTTGTTGCTGAAATCTGCTTTTAAAAGCAAATTAACCAGATTGTCCATTAACATTGATCACATTAGCTAGATAATTGCCAAGACTCCATCCTACTTACACTGTGCAAAAGCAGCATAATGTGGAACTAAGGGCAACGTACCTTGATACATGACACACCTTTAATGTTAACTTCTCTTACAATTTTGGGGAAAAGACCTGAGCCATCAATTTGACTGTACCCCATCATTGGGTAGAACCATTTTGTATTACATAATCTTGAAATTGAATCCATAACAAAGATTTCTCTGATGTCATAAGAAGAGTGTGGTGGTTGTGCTTTGTAACAGTATGTGACTTCTTATGGAACATAGGACAGAGTTCACAGATAAACAGAAATAGGGCTTTGCCGAGATTGCTTTGGTAGTACCTGTAATAAAAGACTCTCAACAGGAAAGCAAATCCACCTCCCTTTGCTGAACTGGCTGCTTCAGTTGACTGAGTTGTCCTATGGCTGAGGTTCTTTATCACCAGGGCAACAAAGAATGTACTTTGAGCTCATGCAAATCTTTTGCAATCTTCCCATAAAAATAAAATAAGTACATTTTGTACCGCCAGTATATAACAAGAATAATTAAACTGTAACTGAAAAAGATGCATGCAACTGTGACATGTTATTCAATGAACTGGTAAGTATCTGACTAGAGTATCTCAGGAAGCTTGTCTTAACAGAACAAGTTTTAACAAATTTGGTGATGTTTTTATTTTTGTGTGATATTGTGATTAGTTTATTTGCTCAGGATTGTGCCCATTCATTGTACCATAAGTAGAGAAGTTCTAGAATCTTCTCTATTTCAAAACGCAAGAGCTCTCCTATGTACAGTTAATGGATAACCAGGATGTTTGTGATGTTGCACATGCATTTATAGCATATTTACTGAGGGAAAACAACAACACCAAAAACATGAGTATGATTTCATAATTACTACTAACAAGGTGTATATTCAAAACTTTTTAGCATATTAAAATTTTTATTAGTGCCTTATAATTATACATAATAGTGGGATTCATTGTGACATTGATACAAGCACATAACATACTTTAGTCAATTTCACTCCCTAGTACCTTTCCTTTCCTTCCCCTCCTTCCTCTGCTTTCCTCTACTGGCCTCCTTTCTATTTTCATGAGATTACCCCAGCCCTTTTTTTTTTTTTTCCTGTCTATTCTACATTTGAGAGAAAACTTACAACTCTTAGCTTCCTGAGTCTGGCTTATTTTGCTTAACATAATGTCCTCAAGCTCCATCCATTTTCCTCCAATCGACATAATTTCATTCTTCTTTTTTGTTTAGCCTATTTTAAAAATCTTGTCTTCCTTTCTATAAAATTAAAACAGGACTCTAACCCTCCATATTCTATTAAGATACTGAGGGATTAAAATAGATTCCATTAAAACTATTAAGCATATTCTATAGGCATATATCAGATATTATATTGTTGTTAATTTCTCTCATAAATAAAAATAATGAGAACAAAGAATACTTTGGCAACTGTCAGTGTTATACATCACTTAATAACAGGTTGGTTTTATTTCCCAAATTACTTTCTTTTGCTTTTCTGCTACTACATTATTCAGACCATTAAAGAAAGATGCTGTATCCTGTGAACAGAATTATGTATAGCCTATTCCGTGAGGCAAGTAGAATCTGTTCCCTTATTGCAGCATTATAACCTCCCATTATAGCACACACAATAAATCACCCTGTACACAGGAGACAGAGTTGGGTCCTGTGGTAATCTGTGAATAGTGACACTGTTTATAACAAGGTTATGCCACTCTGTCCTCAGCATGATGAGGAGAGTTTCCAGAATGCATGGCACTCCACCTCCACTAGACAGTTGGATATAATGACCAACAAAGGACAATCTATTTCTTCTCCATGGAGAAGTTTCTAAAAGGGAAACAATGGGGAAGATACACAGTGTACAACATAGCTGACTGAGAGGCACAGATAATATCAATCAAACTAATAATTAAAATCATAATATCATGCATAACACTTTTTTTGGGAAAATAAAACCCAGAACCTTCTCATGTGTGGATTTTGTTTGATTTACACAGTTCCCTCATGGGGTAGGCAGGCAAGTTATGCATATTGACATTTTTACAGATACTGGAGTGTTTAGGTGACTTGCCCAGGCTCACAGAAATTTTCTGATTTCCACTGGAGTTCTCTGATGATACAAAATGCAGACAAAAAATTCCACCAATTATGTTGTTATATTAAATTTTTGTTTCTTACTGTCTCAAACAGAGTTTGAAACGAGGTGAAGGTAATGTGAAATGAAAGAAGAAAATAATAAAATTGTGTATTTCATACTGCATGAAACTATATGTTTACACTTTGACTTTGAAATACCCAACTAAGATCAGTGTGTGGTATCTTCTCAATACTTCGTTTATAATTAATTATTAATTTTTGATAACTTTGCCTTAGCTTTTGTGGAAGCATTTTAAGTTGCACTGAAATGAAGGGTACAAATTACTTGGTGTTAGCTCCCGTCATCTAAATGCCTACTAATACATCTTCCTATGTCCCTCCACATGCCTTATATTCCTGCTATTTTTTTTTTGTGATACTTACCAAATAAGTAATAATACATCCACACATGCCTGAATGTGTGTTAAGGGTTCATAACCTGTCAGATGATTTTCTAGGTCTTTCATAAAAATTATCTCATCTCACTTGAGGAAACCTTAACTTCTCAAACAGCAGACCTCTTCAGTTAGAGGCCTATATATTTTAGGAATCAGTAATTGGGAAACATTAAATGGAAGAAAACTCAATGAATGAGGATAATATATCCAATACTCTGGGAGTATCAAAACTAGACTCGGGTGAGGGTGGCAGGTTTTTCCATCAATCTCAACTCTTTCCATACCTGGTATGGGACAGATGCTGGGTAATTGTTGACCTTGGATTAGATGGTTGGATAGATGAATGGATAAATTAAGGGTGACATACTTCAGCTGTAAACTCCCTATAGAAACGACATTTTAAATTTCTTTTGTCCTTTTGAACCTCAGAATAGGCCCTACAGGCCAGTTGGGTAAAAACAACAAAAATTAGCCTTCTTTTTCACTTTACTTTTTATTCTCTTTCCTGACTTTTAACCCACAGGGCTGCACTAACTAAATGGGAGTGTGTATTAATTACAGTGTAACTTCATACATTTTTTCTGAAATAGACACGGTTGACATTATAATAAGTTCCCATCTCAAAGATTAAAAAATAATGCTCAAAGAAGCCTAAAAAGATTTAGGTTTAAGTTGCCTTCTATCCATGTTACATCCTTCCTTTTAACCGTTTTCTGCATGTGGTCCTGGAAGTCTAGGTTTCAGTTCTTTAGCAATTAATCATCCATTACTTATACAATAACTCATGATAGATGTTCAAATATTCTGTTTCCCAAAAACACTTAAAAATTCGGAAAAAAAATACAGTAAGGATGAAAAAAATCTTGAGGGTCTGAAGGAGTAAAATTATAAGGGTCAAAGGACAAACTGGAGAGTTTGATGTGTTTGGCCAGAGAGCCCCAACCAAGTCTGCCCTTCAGTTATATACTCAAAAGTACTTTATTGATCAATTGAAATAATGCATGTGGTTGGAGGAAAGGGAGACAAAATAATTTTTGAGTTATCTATTAATGTCACATGCAACTTTTAATCCTGACACTACAGAAATGCCTTCTAAAATATTTTCAACAATTCAGTTCATTGTAGAAGGGCTTACCAGGACAAAATTATATTTTGTCTGCTTGTTAGGAAATGTATTCTAATTTTTATTTAGTTTTGTGTGGAAAACATGAACTACTCTGACTTTCAGCTCATTTCTGTCTTTTGAATATTGCCTGTAATGGTCACTAATAAAAAGACTTGAATTTATTTTTATTTATTCTTTAGTTTCTTACCTACCCACCCCCTTCCCTTACTTCCATTTTACTTTATCACAGTCAAGTTCAACCTGACTTAAAACTTGAATTCAGATTGTGAAATCTTCAGGCAATACTAAGTGTTGTGTTAGTTAATAAATTATATTTATTTAATTGAGAAGTTGTCTGCACTAAAAAAGGAGGAAAGTATAAGAAATTGGAACCTTAAAAATTCATCCAATAACATGAGGCACACTTCAAGATAATTTTCTGGGTTTGTACTCATCTGTTTTAATTTTGTCCATAATGGGTGTTGGTGATGTAAACACAACTAGGTGATTTACAAAAACTGCATCACAAATAAGTTGAGAAAAACCCAACCATAGTAGTGGTTCTTAATATGTACACTCTTTTCTGCCAGAATCTGTTTCATCATTGCACATGTGATTTGAAATCAAGTAGTGCCAACCTGAGTTTAAAGTCACATAAGCCAATGTTGGGAATGTGAACTAAATATCAAAGTTCAACCTGAAAAACACATGAATACACACACACACACAGAGAGAGAGAGAGAGAGAGAGAGAGAGAGAGAGAGAAGTTCTTAGGTCAGAATTTATTGAGCTTTTATTCTGTAAAACAATAAATATCTCTTCCTCTTCCTCTTTCTTTTACAGGGTTCCGTGGATATACTTCAGTGGCTTATGAACCCTAGAAGCAAAGGAAATGCATTGTTATTTTTACTAACTTCTAACTGAGATTTAGCATTTCCTTCCTTTACAAATATAGGAAAGAAGTCTGTGTCTTTTTCATTAACAGCAATTATAGTTATTTCCATATTATATTACTTTTTGCAGAAATCTTAAAATGTGTTTTCTACCTTAAAATCATAGAAGTTATTAGATCTATCACTGTATCTTGTTATTTAATGTGCTCATTTATAAGAACCTAATTACTGTATTATAAATGTGCTTTTAAATATCTGTATTTGAACATAACCAGTTTTCTTCATAATCCTGTGTGTTTGACTTTATGAATTAAAAATATTTTTCTGGTTAGGAGTCTATCTCATATTGCCAAAGGGTCCAAAGGCACAAAATAAATTAATATTTTTTGTTTCTCATACTGGTATACTATAGGTCAAACAGAAGACCAGAGCTCCAAAACATTCATTTACAGAAATTGTGCTCTTAGACACAAATGGGCATGTCTGTTGTGTTGGGTAAATAAAATTAATTTAAAATGGAGTGAAAAAAAATAATGTATGTTCATATAGTTTGTTAAAAGATTGAGTAAGCCATCAACAAATTTTCAGTGAAAGCCTGCTGTACTCCCATACACTAGCAACTGGATTTATAACACACACATATCCCCACCCATTCCCATCCAAAGCAGGAAATTAGATGATTCCTCCCTGGAAAAGAAAGAATAGAAATGAAGAAGTACAAAATAGAGAAATAGAGAAAAAAATGAAAACTAGAGGGCCAATCCATACCGTGTCCAAACATCAACTGCCCAGATCCCAAAATGGCAGAAACAGAGAACAAAGGAGAGGAAGTATTAAACAAAGAAGAGAAGAAAACTTCCAAAAGTCAGATTAAAGAGATTTATCTGAACAATGAAATAAATCCTCATTCAGGCCCATCATCAGACTTGAGAACATTGTGGTTAAAGAAAAGAATTCTCCAAATCGTCAGGGAGAAAATCAAGAATGAAGAAGGCATGATATCCAGGAACAAAGGAATTGTACAATGGAGAGTGGTGAAGGAATATTCCAGATGATGAAGGAGAGTTTCAAGACAACTATTGTGCAGATAGCAACCGATGAAACTTTAAAGGAGAAAAAGGAGGTTTCATTGAGGTATTGCCAAGAAAAAAATTGAATCTACATGATATGTTTGCCATATTTAGAGGAGCTTTAAAGTTCCTTTAGAGGAGATTTGAGGCCAAATTAATAATAGGAGCATAGTAAACTAAGAAAAAAGAAAAAAACAATTATTAACTTTAGGGAAAAAAGAAAGGAAAAGTAATCCACTATTGCATATGGTTCAGCTGTTACAACATTGATATATACATTCAACTTGCACATTGAGCAATGATCTAACCAAAATTATGTCATGACCAAAGTAGGAGGACAGGAGAGTGAAGGAGGAGGACAGTGACAGAAATAAATCATTATCTTCCTTTGCCCAAAGTTGGTATGTAATGTTTACATTTGAAAAATAAAAATTAACAGCATAAAAGCTTTTTAAAAATAAATATGATATACTTTAACTAGGTGATAGAATCAAGTTTGGTAGCCATTTATGAAAAGATTACACTTCAAATAGGAAGAATAAAGAATGGTTTCAGGACAGAGGGGTCTTTGTCAAATGTCTTTTGGTTGTAAGAAATCATCTCAGTTGACTTACATAAGGAAAAAAGGGAATTTTACTATAATGATACAAGGGTACCTTCTGGAACTTAAAGGTGGAAATTAGTTGAGACTAATGAGATACTAGGTCCAGGACTCTGGTGCCAAATGGAGCAAAGGTTACTACATCTAGCTGTTCAGAGTCACAATGGTCTTTGCTTTTCTCTGTGCATCCACTTTTACTTATGTTTATGGAATGGCTTTCTCTACTTCTGAGTACTCACGGGTTAAGCAAGATTGCTGTGGAATGACACCCTTAGCCTCAAAACTTACAACAACCAGGTCAAAAAAAAAACTAGACTCACAAAAACTTCCGAATTCCAGTTCCAAGTTACCCAAAGAGGGGATCTGACACTTCGGTCAGGTGTCAACTTTGGCCAGATTAGTACTGTTAAGAGCTGAAATGTTGTGTGTAGCAAACACAGAAGCTGAAACCACTACTGTGAGCAGAGATGAAAGATGGTTCTCAAATAAGGAAGGAATAGACTAGGAAGAAACCCTGATGGATAAATATATTTTGGGCAAAAGATGTATAAGAACAGAATTCCAGGCACAGAAAAGAATTGAAGTAAAGCAAGCAAGCACAGGTCCAATACCTGATTCCATTTTGCCAGAAGGGGAACAAAGAGGGATTGTAATAAAAAATAAGGTTAGAAACTTAGATTCTATGACCTTCAGAAATAATCTCACCCTTCATTTTTGCCACCTGGTCAAAGCAACCAGGGTTCTGTTTGTTCTTTTCTGATGGTTGCTGTGTTTTGTACTGGTAGGTTGCTTAAAGGATTTGGAAAACAACCTGTTAAGACCTGTCTGCAAAAGCTTATGGAGGTAAAGTACTAAAATATTTGTATGGGCATCCTATGTCTCCTACTTCAAACTGCACAAGGGAACGTTTATTATCCTAAATCCTCAACTCTACTGACTTCATAATTATTTTTCCCAGCAAAATTCAATTCAAAGTTACATTTAAGAAGCACTGAAACTACTTTTGAGGGGAAAAGTGATTTTTCAAGTATCCAGTATAATATCAAATCTTGAATGCCACTGTTTGACAGAGGAAATGATTTCATAGGAGAGTAGAAAAATTTCCTGGAAAAATATCAAAGCAGAAATATATCAAGATTCTTTGGCAGAACTAATAAAAATGACAAACATCTCTGAAGATAGATTTTTGAAAGACATGAAGGCACTAGTAAACAATATTAGGAAGAAAAACATCAACAATGCTTCAAAGTAAAAAAGATAATAAAAAGACATTATGAGCAACTTTATGCAATACATGAGAAAACTCAGATGAAATGAATAAAACTCTAAGAAAAAATATGACTTAACAAAATTTACTTAAAAGGAAATAGGGAGTGTAAGTTATATAATCATAAAAAATTTGAATAAGAAGTTAAATATCTTCTTACAGAAAAATGAAATCCAGTTAACAATTTCCAACAAATAATAAAGAAAGAAGTTTTCTGCAAATATTCAAGGAAAAATAATTGTATATCACACAAATTATCTCAGAATATAGAAAGTGGAATAGCCTTAACTGTCTTTATCAGTTAGTATAACTTTGATACAAAGTCCAACAGAATATGAAAACATAATTATAAACTGCATATCAATCTTGCTTATGAACAAATATAAAAAATTCTAAACAAAATTTTAATATAATCCAGAAATGTGTGTGTGTGTGTTTTAAGATAATAAATAAAAAAAAAAAAGATAATGAATCATTTGGTTGGTCCCAGGAGAACAAGTTTGATTTTACATAAGAAATCAATTTACTGACTTGTATAAAATATCATGTTTTCTTAAGGCATTTTTATCACCGTATTTCTAGATGCAAGAAGTAAATCTTATAACCCTCTTAATAGATGTAAAGAAAGCAATCATGCACATCTTTATACTGACAAGGGGTATCTACAGAAAGCCTATAGCAAACATAATATTGTGAAATCTTGAAAGTATTCTCTTTGAGATTGGGAACAAAACAAGGACATCTGCTAGCACCACTACTATAATCTTTTACTAGAAGTCTTAGCCAACAATCAGGCAAGAAAAAGTGATAAAGGGTATAAGGATTGGAAAGAAAGAAAGCTGACATTATTTGTGGATATGATCTGTGTATCAGAATCCAAAAGATGGGACAAATAAATTACTAAAATTAATAAGATAAATTAGCATGGTTTCACAGTATAAATATACAAAAATATCTTTCTTCAACATAATATTAAATTAAATTATTAATTTAAAACACATTTGTAATGACATCAAAATGATAAAATATTTTTAATAAATATAACAAAATTGTTCAAGAACTTTATGAAGAAGAGTATAGAACTTTATGGAAAGGCAAAGAAAATCAGCATAAACACACAAATGACCCTTATACACATGGCTGTGAAGACTTGATACCATAGAAAAACCAACTCTTCCAAAATTTATTCATAATTTCAAAGATAGTCCCATCAAAATCCTAATGGAACTTTGTGGTACTTGACAACCTGATTTTAAAATTTATATGGAAGAGCAAGGGGTCAAGATGAAAAAGAAAAAGGAGTACTTCCTTTATCACATATATTATTATAAAGCTAATGATTGAGCCAGAGGAGTCCTCTCAGGATGTATACTCCAGCAAAATAGACTAAAAAGCCCAGAATCAGGCCTACTCAGATATGGATCTTTGGTGTATGGATCTCTGAAGATGTATAGCAGGCTATTGGAGAAAGAATGCATTTTTCAATAAATTATATCAGCACATTTGGGTACCTACACGTAAAAAATAAAATAAAATGTTAATCTTACCATATACTATATGTAAAATCCAGTTTCACTAATTTGAAATCTTAGAGAAGACATGGCAGAACTAACAAGACAGAATACCTTTAAGCTTTCCATTTAGCAACAGACTTCTTAAAATCCACACAAAAACCATAGAGGAAAAGTGAGATTCTATCATTTAATTCAGAAGATATAAAAATATAATTAAAAGAAAACACAAACTGGGAAAAGAGATTTTTAACACATAAAACTGATTCATAGCAAAAGACATACAAAAACAGAAACAAAATCTCTGCAAATCAATTTCAAAGAAAGAAAAGCAATCCAATAAAAGGGGGAAAATCTTGAATAAGAACTTCACAGATGAATAATCACAAGTAGAAATAAACATGAAGAGTTGATCAGCTTTATTAGAAATCATGAAATGTAAACTCAGACTAGAATGAGATACCATCGCACCCACAATACTGCTGAAAATTAAATTCTGGCTATATTACACCCTGTTGAGATTGTGGGAAAAAGATACTGTTAGGAGTATCAACAAGACATGGGACAAGGCCTGTCATCTGAGCAACTGGGGAGGCTGATGCGGAAGAATCACTTGAACTCAAAAGATCTAGTCCAGCCTGGACAACATAATGAGGCCCTATGTTAGAAAAATATACATATATATATGCGTATATATATATATATATATGAAAAGTATATATAAATAATAAAGTGAATATATATAAATAATAGCACATATATGTTTTCTCATATATATATATGAAAAGTATAAATAACTGCCACAACCACTCTAGGACACAACTTGATTTTTAATTAATTAAAAATGTGTCTACCCTATAACCCAGGAATTCCACTCCTAGAAATATATGTTTATAGGTATCAAGAAAAATGCCCAAGAATGTAGTTAGTTGCACTGTTAATTGTCTGAGCAAATTCTAAACCATCTAAATGCACTTCAACACTAAAACAGGTAAATAGTCATATTTTATTACAACAGCTTACTATGTACTACAAAGATGTAATGAATTGCAGCTACACAGAGCAGCATCAACTTAAAATTTTTTTATTACAAAATACAGTAGGATTCCATCTATCTAAAGTCAATATATTGTTTAAAGATTCAAGGATATTGCTATTCTGAAAAGAAATGAAATTATAAACAAAATACTGGATTATAGTTATTAAGGAAAGAAAATGGGATAGGATGAGATAGCAACACAGATTTCAAAGTTCTTGATAATATTGTTTCTTGCCTGGACACTGGGTAAGTGCATGTTCACGGTATTTATTCTTTAAATGTTACACGTTCTCCATAAATATTTTTATCTTTACCAAATATGTCATTTTAAAAATTCTTAAAAACTGTTCAGGCATATCAAGCACAGTAACAATGTTTCCACACTTCCCTGTAGCACCTTAGGAGGGAGTCTGTGCCCACATCTAGTGGTTGAAGCAGCCAAGGCCAGTGGCAGCAAAATTTCAAATGCAAAGATGGATGCATTGAACCATGTAGTCTGTCACACCCAGTCACCTCATTTAATTTCTCTTGTTCCAATACTTCCTTTGCCAACCCATCTCCCAATTATAAATTTAACATCGCACATAGATTTGCCCACGGGAGAGGGGGTACTGATCAGCACACATGAGTCACTAGAGAGCTTGATGGCTCCATTCCTCACTGTAATTTAAAGCTGGCATTCTGGCTGATATTTCAAGTTCTGTAAGCATCCTTAGGGACAATCTATGCCTGCTGAAGAGAAAATGGAAAGATGAATCATTCCAAGGACAAATGGAGGGGGAAGCTGAGAAGGAGGCAGAATAACAGCAAGGAAAAAGGTGTTGTCCGAAGCCACAATTCAGCATTCAGATGCAATATCAAGGGACCTTATTGTAAGGGCACTTAAGTTGATTTCAGGCTGAAATTTGAGTGTTTACAAAGCAAGTATACAATTTATAATGGACTGAGTACCACAGTGGAAGATGGCATCATGCAGTGAAAAGAGTAAGGTGATCAGAGTCAATCTTGACTCAAATGTTGACTTTATCATTCGTGAGTTCCCTACATTTATAAGGGAAGATAATAATATTGGTGAGGGTTCAAGATAATAGACTGCATCTATTCCCAAGGGGAGGCAATTTGGTGAAATAGAGGAGCTTGGGTTTTGCTGCCAGACCCCAGTCTGATTCTGGCTCCTCTGCTTTCCCATAAAATGGTCAATCCAAAACTCATTCTTCTAATTTACAAAATAAGGGCAAACAGATTGTCTTGGAGATGCTGTGAGGCTTAGAGTTACCGAGTCTAATGTTGACATTTAGGAAATGTTCAACAAAGGTGAAAATATTGTTGCTGGATTTTGATTAGCTATTTAAAAATTAGGATTGGAGATGGCTGGGACAGGAACCAGAGAGAGTCTGGGGACAAGGAGAAGGTGTAGCCACAGTGATAAGCCAAAGGCATGGGCAGAAAGAATGGATAGCAGATAATAAATGGTGACGGAAATGGAAAGTAAGAGGAGGCATCAAGATGCAGGAGGGAAGTTGATGATGGGGACTTCCAGCCAAGGACTTATTTCTAGTCACTGGAAAGAGGGTAGGAAGAAGCCAGTCAGTCCCAGAGAAATTTGAGCAGCAGATGGGTGATCAAGAGAGGGACTCTGACCCAGATGCAGTTGAGAGGCCAATCACTTGGGGACTTAATGCTAGAGTTGTGGCCTCTTCCTTTGAACATGTGATTAATACTTTGACTTATGCCACAGCTCTTGCATATAAGTCCCCATGTCATCGACTTCTCAACTGCATCTGGGTCAGAGTCCTTTTCTTGATCACCCATCTGCTACTCAAGTTTCTTTGGGACCAACTGACAATACAGCTGTCCAGATGCAGAGCTGGCTTTGGCTTCTTCAATGTTGTAACCAGGCTGAAGTAACCATTCTCTCCTCTGAGAAAGGAACATTCAAGAGCTCTTGAGCTGACCTGGGGTACAAAGTCTGGGGAACTCTTGCTGAAAAGCAGATGGAGCTTTGCTAAACATTGGCTATAGCACATGGAAAAGAAGTAAAAGTTCTGTGGGGAAAGCAAGCCAGAGATGTGTTCCATGTTAGTCAGTTGCACCATTCAGACAAAAGCCAGGCATAGTCCTAAGCATTAGGATAGGAAACAAATTTGGAGGCTGGGCTAATGCCAATGCTATCAAAGGTATCAGCAGATGGCATTTTATAGGATGTGTAGAAGCCTGAGAAATAATGTGGATAAGAACAATCAAAGCCAGGATTTGCTTGGTACCACTGTACAGGTGTCTACAAGTCTCAGTTGCTCCAACCTGAAACTCAAACCTCTTAGCCTGAGCCTGTTCTTTACCAGCTTTTAGGAAGGACAAAGAAAAATGTTATTCACAAATACTGCTGACCCTGAATTTCTCATTTTGCTGATTGCAATTTTAGTGCATAGAAAATAAAAAATCAATTCCCTTAAAAATTAAGAAAGCAATAAATACCACCTCTAAATACAAAAAGATTGTGTCATCATTTCAAAGTATTATAAAAAGTTCCAGAATATGGTTGATTTGGAAAATCACTTTGAAGGGAATCCACTGCACTTCTTGAATGGAAAACTAATCCATTGTCAGAATAGCTCAAGATGGGTTTTATTCCTAATTTGCCTCTCCATGAGGACCTGAGAAATGTTCTAATGCAGCAAATGTTTACTTGCAGCTGCTTAGGGTTTATTTCATAACTTTAATTAATTTCAGCAAGTGCATTATGGTTTTGGATGCAGTTGGTCCGTTGGTTTAAACAAAGAATGCTTACATTTTATATTAGGAGAAATGGGCAGTTCTTTCTTTGATTGCACATAATGTCTTTTGAAATCATTTATACTACAAAAATTTTTAAAAAACACGTGGGTACTTTGGGATATTAATAAGAAAGGACTCCTTTTGTCCAAATGTCCTCACCTACAGGAGATGAAATAAATCCCCTCCAATTCTACCTCACACAGAGGGTTTATTCCACTTCAAGTTAGAATGGCAAGCAAACTCTTGGGGACATCATTAGACTTTCTAATCCCAATGCATAAGATTAACGTCTTAGTCCACAACTCAAGATTTTAATGAATAATGCTGCTCAGCGATTCTTCTTTCACCTGGATATATATTCAGTTCTATTTATTTCATTGCACATGTATCTCTAGGTCACATGATTCATTAATAAAGACATTATAATTGAAATTTCTCATGCCTCTGGGGTGGGGGGGAAATCCTTATTTCCTTCCTCTGTTTTGGCTTAAAGATACATTTAAATATTCTTCCATTAAAAACTCTCTTTCTACCAGCCTTCGTTTTTGTGATCACCTCAAACCTGACATTTCTCCCTAAACTTCAAACTTTAACTCCAAGCCTGTTTTGGAGAATTAGAAAATAAATTATTTATTAGAAAATAAAATTGCCTTTGAAAAAGTAAACACCCTGTAGCTTTATTTCATATGAATGGCAGAATTTGTCCCTTTTTTGAGGGGGAAGAGTTTATTTCTAAATTTATTGTTACTGTTAAAGAGCAGCTTCGGGTCTAGTCTGAAAGTGAGAGATGGAGAAAAAGCAGAAGCTAAATTGTGCTACATAATGAAGTGACAGAGACTCTTGACTTGTCCCACGGCTACCAGAAGAAATACAAAGATTGGAAACCGAAGACCTCGGTAACCTGAGACATGCAAGACTCAAAAGAAAGATGACTTGTACTAGATTCCTCTGTGTGGAGAAGTAGCTAAGTTCTTCAGAAATAGTGAAACCTGCCATTTAGTTAACTTCCTCATCTCTGCTACGATCTCTCAACTATCCCAAAATCCTCAGTAAAATCCTGTGACAATGGCAACTCCGTGGGAGAGCCACAGAATGAAGGAGAGAGGAGTTCAGGCACATTTGGGGCAAAGGTGAAGAAAGGAGAGTGTCCAGCAGAAGTGGTGACAAACAGCATCAGTGACACTGGCAAGGCCAGGAGGAAGAGTTCTGAGGGCAGATGGCAAATAACCAGAAGAATGTACACAAGAATGTACAACTCCCACCCCCAGAAGGCTCAGAAGTGTAAGAGAAGATGCCAGCCTTCACAAAACTGCTTGGTGTAGGGCCATAGTTAAAGCAAGAGGGGTCCTCAGAATATCGGAAGGGTCAGAGACCTATAGAATATGTAAGTATACAAATCTCTTTTTCCTTCTTTAGAAAGTCAGTGTAGTTTCACCTTCTAACGTGGGAAACATTCACTGCTATGCTCCTTATTGGTTGTTCTCTCTAATCCAAAGCAAACTAATCCAAAGGAATTGGTTATTTTCTGCCAATATACCTCATGACAGACTTCTGTTCTCAGACACAGTCCAAAGAATCTTGTTCTATTTTACATCTTAAAGCAGTATCTGAACATCCCTATGAGAGGAGTCATTTAGTACCAAATCAGGTTGGTTTGAGGCTATTCCATCAGCCACAGGCCTGATCACCTCATCACCTCACTCCTATCAAAGAGGAAGCAAGGAGACCAACTTAAGAACCTCTAAATCCAAATGACATAAAAAGAAAATTCCATAACTCTCACCTCTTTGTTGTTGAGTCCAGGATCAGCATCTGGATTCTTCTCAACACCAGAATCTGACAGCCAATATGGATTAGTTGGAAATAGTATATGATACAGTGAACTCTGTGTCCATCTCTTTTCCTCTCAAGTCACCTTTTACTACATACTGTGCTGCAGCCAGTTCTTCTGCTCAAAGGTACATGCCTACACTACATTAGTTTCACTGCTTATCTGTCATATTCTGTCCCTGGGCATGTCTTTAAGAACCTGTCACACATGTGCAGTCTGGAAGTACAGGAGGTCAATACCATAAGGCAACTTCAGACAAATAAAGGATGAGGGCTGATGGATAAATGTCCCTCTCTTCTATTCCCTGGATTGACTATCCTGAAGCACCATCTACACTGCTCATCAGGGAGTCCAGCCAGTTGCCCATCACAGTGATCAACTCAAAACTCATCCTTAGGCCAGCTTTGCCACTGCACTGTGCTCATGTTTCTTGAAATCGCTTTGTCGGATGAACTTACTGAACACATTTGATTTTTGAGGGACAAACCATAATAAGCAAACCATACTTTAATTAGTGGAGCAATGGTCCATTTTATAGACAAAATAGATTTTCATTTTGTTTTGCTTACTTTGTAGTGTCTCCTTCAAGAAATCCAGAAAAGATAAACATACAACATGATAAATTGTCCTTTACACTTCCTCACTGCCTGTCATAAAATAATGTCATGTAGATTAATTTAATCTCTAATTAATTGATTGCATTTTAAGAAGCAATCTATAGACACTTGAAATATTTGCACTTGGGCTTTTAGTTCTGCTAAAATCTGAATTAAACAAATTTCTAATTTGTAATTAATTGAACTTTAGATCTACCTGTACATTTATTCCTATTTAGCATGTTGCACTCTTTTTATACCTGGCACTTGTTTTGATGGATCATAGGAGGTGACTTTTATAGAACCTGAAGTCATTTCCAGGAGTTGACCCTGCCCCTCTTGGGATTTCTGGCTGTTGACACATTTGCCACATTGTGCTTTAAATCCAAATGGAAGGATCTGAGAAATTTCAGTAGAATAAGACTTGGGGTTTGTTGTCTGCTGTTCCACCTTGTTTTAGTTGCTGCTGTGACCCGACCAGAACAACTGCAGAGGAAGAAATGTTTTAATATTATAAAACTTGGACTCCAAGTTTTAATATTATCTTCCCATCTGGCCAGTGAAGACAAGATTTTTTTTTTGGTACCATTTTTTTACCTCATCTTTGTTCACTCCTATGTTCATCATTCATTAGCCACTGAGAATAGTGAAGCCAAGTCCTTGTCCTGGAGCTGTGGAGTGGCAGCAGGGACAGGCAGGAATGCAGGTGGCGAGCCTGGGCTGCTTCTCCATGTGAAGGCCCAGGCAAGAGGGTGTCATGCCCCAGCAGCCCAGGGGGCTCGCCCTGAGTGGATGCCCCCTCTTCACAGCACTGCAGCCTGGAAACCCACCCCACCCCACCCCAACATCCACAATTCCAGGATCTCAACCTCCTGCTTCCCCACAAATGGTAAGAAAATGGAAGTGGGGCAGACCTGAATGGGATTGCTTGCTATACTAACCAATAGTGATGGTACAATCCAAACCCTGATTAGCACAAATCTGGAACAATAGCATTGAGCCAAGTGCTGAGGGACACCTAGACTGATTCCAAATATTAGCTGTTGTGAATAGTGTTACAATAAACCTGGGAATGTAGGTATTTGGTATACTGCTTTTATATCCAGAAATGGAATAGCTGGATCATATGGTGGATCCATTTTTGATTTTTGAGGAACATCCATATTATTCTCCATAATGGCTATTACTAACTTACATTCCAACACTGAACAGTTCCTTTTTCTCTACATTTTCACCAGCATTTGTAATTATTTTCATTGCAGATATTCTAACTGGTTGTAACAGTATTTCATAGGCTTGATTTGCGTTTCCCTGATGGCAAATGATATTAAGCATCTTTTCATATGTTTTTTGACCATTTGTATTTCTTCTTTTGAGAAATGTCTGTTCAGATCATTTCCCCATTATTAGTTGAATTATGTGGTCTTTTGTTGTTAAGTTTTTTAATTTTTTAGATATTCCAGATATTAACTGTCTGTCAGATGAATAGTTATCAGATATTTTCTTCCATTCTGTAGGTTGTCTCTATTCTTTTCATTGTTTCTCCTATGATCTTTATACATTTCTCACTAATGAACGGGTGCCCCTCTTTGCTTCCCTATCTGCCCACTCCCTGAGGGAGTATAAAGCCTTGGGAAGTCACTGTTACTGATTAGAATGTGTGTTGTTTTGTTGAGACAAAACCAGGAACCACTGGTCTTTGGTAATGTCTTAACATAGGTAATAAATATCCAAATACTATTTAAGTGAGCTTTTTTCATCAACTACCTGTGGGTTGAAAAGCTGAAAATAATATTTCTTTTATCACTTAAGAACAAAGTAGGAAATTTATATGCAGTGGCACAGGATGGATTTATTTCTGTAAAAGGCCATTCTCTCCAGTTTCTCTGAAGAATTCTAAGAGTTCTAAGTTGCTACTCAATGGAGCCCTGCTTATTTAATGTGCCATGGAAGAGGAAGTCATGAATTTTGGATTAATCTGCCATCTGAAAGGGTTTAAAGATAATGATGTTTCCAACTTTAAGCCTCATGACTTCACCATAATCTAGAATTAGAGCAAACTGAAAACAAATTCAGCTTTTTGTTGGTTATATGAACCCATATTTGAAAGTTGATGTTGAATTGAGACCAATCCACAGTGGTTCTTGTGCATCTCTGAAATGACTCGGATGTGAGTTATTATCTTATTTAGTAGAGTTGGAAACTTTCATAGATAACAAAGATGCCAGAAAGGTGCCTATATTCCTGTGCACATCTGTGCTCTTTCTACAACAGCTGAGTGAAAGCCACAGCTTAAAATTCAACTCCTTCCCATACATACACACCATTCTAATGATCGGAGTATATGTTTGGACTGTAGACATACTAAACATCCACAGCCTACAAGCACCCCAGAGTACAACTTCTTTTTTCCTTTTCTTTCTTATTCCTTCATGTATATCTCTCACCCGACATCTCTATCCAAGCCAAATCATCCCCTCAGCAGCAGAGTCTCTTCTCATCTCATGCATACCATGAATACAGTGCATCAAATTATTTCTTAAACCAAACACAATGTTTTCTCCCCAATAAGAAGAACAAAGTTTTCTCTATCCCATTACACATACGATGGTGAATAATTTCAACTCTCAAAAGGATCAAAGTAAAAATTCCCTCAAATGGAACATATGGATATAACATTGACTGACAATAACAGTGACCTCTGATCAATCCCATTCTCAGTGTAAGCTACAATGTATAGAAGAAAAAGATGACAAAATCAGAAGAGAAACTAGCAACAATCTTAAATCACTTGGAGGAATCTGAAAATGATGGATCCTTGAATCCTGACTATTCATCTCACTCATTCTGGCCAGGTAACTTGAAGAGACTCGATGTGTCAAACCTCAGCAGGATCTGGGGAGATGTTAATGGCACACATGGCTCATGGAAATTCCTACATTTCATTAATCATGCAATAAAGTGACTCCATGTTTTACATGGGTGAATATTCAGATCTCATTTATCATGTTATGGTAGGGTTTTGCATGAACATAGAATTATTGTTAAAGCCTTTCATTAGGCTTTCTTATTGTATTCTCAAAATATAAAATAAAGTATCTGTACAAAAATAAGAATAGAAAAGAAAAACAGACAATTTTGAAGAAAGTAAGGGACTTAACAAATTAGTAAAGAGTTGGAACTTCTTCTAGTTCTTCTGGTAGCAAATATGTTGATTTTTCCTGGACAGCATGCTTCCTTCCCAGGAGACCTCATCAAAACTAGATAACAGAAACTTATTTTTCCTCCAAAACATTTATTTGGACTCAGACTCAGTTAATTATCTCATGTTTCACCTGGCCTGTGTCCACTTGTTTTCAGAACGATGTGATTCCTTGCCTTCCTGTTGGTGGCCCTCCAATTGCAAACTGGGTCTGCACCTTGCTGAAGCAATCTGGTGGTTTGGTGAACACAATCAAGCAAAGAGTCATTTCAGTTAAAATATGAGATGGGTAATTTTATGTCATTGTCATCCGCTCCCCAGTGAAATTTTAATTCCCCACAGGGATAAAGAATTTGCAATACTGTCAGGGTTGAAAACAAGAAAAATTGATTCTACAGCTAAAATGTGTTAGGAGGATAAGGAGGATGGGGGAAGGGCTTCCAGTTTGTGGTCCTTACTATATTTCAGCTACTGTGCTAAACATGTCACATAATTTGATCTTGATTTATCAGGTTTTGTCTTTTTTATATCAATAAAGAAGTTGACCTTGATGACAAAGTAGATAATTTGAAAACTAAAGGCTTCGATCCCTACTGCTTGTTGTAAACAGTTGTGACTAACCTCCCAATATTGTTGGCATGTAAAGGACAGAGAACCACAAGAAATGACTATTTTGTTTGACTTAGTGTGTTAGACAGATTTTTGTTGCTGTGACTAAAATACCTGACAAGAACAACTTAGAGGCAGAAAATTATACTTTGGGCTCATGGTTTAGAGGTCTCAATTCATGGTCGGTGAGGCAGAACATGTCCAAGGGCATGGCCCAGGAAATATATTCGGCTCATGATGGCCAGAAAGCCGAGAGAAAAGGAAGACGAGAACACAAAGATGCCTCTTCCAGGACACACCCCCAGAGATGTACCTCCTTCAGCCATGTCCCACCAGCCTATAGTTACTACCCAGTTGTTCTATTCAAATTAATCCATCAATGGATTAATTCATTGACTAGGTTGCAAATACCATAATCGAATTATTTCGCCTCTAAATATTCCTGTGTTGTTTATCACATTAGCTTAATGGAGGACACCTCAGAACCAATCCATAACATTTGATATTTGCTTCTTAAACATGTTGCAACATTTATTCTCTTCAACTTATGGCCTATGGGTATAAGTTAATGATTGTTAACTTGCAATCTGAAATGCTAACTTCCCATGTAACAGAAAATACTCCTGGATCTTGCAGGAAAAGCCGGTTTACAGCAAATAGCAGAATTCACCATGACTATCTAGTAGTGATGAGGCTACATTTACACCGTTGCTTTCTCTCTGCTATCATAGGTAACTTCAACCTGTCTTCAAGACAACTGAGAATATTGGAGAAGTTTCTGTCTTAATGTTCTTGTAGCATCATCCTTTGATGAAGGCTTTTACATTTCATCCCAAATCTATGTAATCTGATGGTATGAAGAGGAGAGCAAATTGGAGACCAGAGAAAAAGAGTGCACATCAAACAACAAATTGTTTGCTGGCATTGGGCAGCCACAGTTTGAATCTCTTTTCTGTTCTTTTTGATCTCTGCGACTTGAGACACCTTAGTTGTCATTTTTCTCATCTTTAAGATAAAGATTAAAAGTGTCTTCCTCTTAGGGTGAGTGTGAGAGTTCATATAGAAAAACACAGTCCCCAACACGTAACAAGAGTTGAATAAATGCTAGTTACTGTGACAGAAACTCCTCCCTCTGCCATACCTTGCTACTTTGGCAGAATCCCTCAATGTCTCTAGCTTTTGATCTTTCTCCAATCTGAAAAATGAAGGAAATAGACTTGACAGCTACTCTTTAAAATCTTTTTCAGCTCCAATTTTCTATGAATTGATATCACTTTGTACGTTCATAGCACAGATAGTTGGTACTCACCAAATACTCTATATGCTCCTTTGTGATTTTCAGCATGGTAATTAGTTTGGGACCTCATAACTAGCTCTGACCAATGGAAATGGGAATGTAAATAATGTGCTACTCTGGATCCAAGGTAGTGTGAGTTGAGCCAGTGTGTATTTTCTCTCTCTCTTTCTTTCTCCCTCTTTCTCTCTCTCTCTCTCTCTCTCTCATTGGTGAATCTGAAAGCAACGAATTTTGAGATAACATTTTTGCAATACAGAAGCAGCCTGGATCTCTTCAATACCATTGGAAGTAATCTGCTTCAATTAGGCTGTGACAAGAGCAAGAAATAATTCTTTATAATGTTGAGATTTTAAAAAATTGACCATCAAATCAACTAGTGGCTGCTTACCTTGACTTATATAGAACTTAAATTCCTCCAAACCCCACTTTAAAACTTTTATGCAGGTAAATTTTTTAAAAAATGAAAACATAAAGAACACTTTTGCAAAGAGAAGGGGATGGGAAAGGAAATGTAATTAAAAATCAATGTATGGCCTAAAGAACATGTGTGAAAACACGGAAGAAGCCAAGAACCCAAACAGAGCATTAGTTTATGTGAAGCTCCAGGCTTTTCTGGAAATTGCTAGATGCCTCCCTCTACTCATCATTTTGCTTCCGGATTATTTTACTGCACACCCTGAAGGGCTCTATTTCTTAAGCCAGAAATTCCACTACCTGTTTTTACAATACCTTACCATTTCTTCTGGTGTGCCACTGGGCATTGTAAGATTCTTGAAGCATAATTAATTTTATTATAATTATACTAATTGTAAGAAGAAAAACATTTCATACCAGAGGCATATAATTCTTGACTCCACTACCTCACAGAATTGTTAGAAGACCAAAATAAATACCAGAGGTTGAAAACTAAGGTGTGCTCTGCAATATTTAAGGTTTATGATTTGATGATGGAATAAGCAGAATATTAGAAAGGCACAGGAACTCTTGAAAGAGCCTGAACATCTGACATAGACAACCTGTGCTTTTTAAAGAGAGGAGACATGAAAGTCAAAATGCAAATTATGGCTAGAGATTTATATAGAAACTTTTCAAAGTGGAGCCAGTTTCATTCTGCACAGTATAGCCCATTTCCCTAATTATTAATATCATTTTTTAAAGTTAGTAAGGAGTTGGGTTGTAGCTCAGTGGTGAAACACTTGCCTCACATATGTGAGGCACTGGGTTCGATTCTCAGAACCACATATGAATACATGAATAAAATAAAGGTCTATCAACATCTAAAAATATATTTTTAAAAAAGTAAGAACCATGTGCAGTGGTGAACACCTGTAATTCCAGCTCCTTACAAGGCTGAGGCATGAGGATTGCAAGTTTATGTCCTACCTTGGCAACTTAGGGAGATCTTGTCTCAAAATAAAATTTTAGAGAAGGACTGGGGATGTACCTTACTGGTAAAGCACCTGCCTAGCAGAAACAAAGCCATGAGTTGAATCTCCTGTACCAGAAAGGAAATTTAATTAATTGAAAAGTTACTTAGCTTCATATCAATAAAAGAGAAAAAACACCTTCTTCAAAATAACTACAACTATAAAATCAGTAAGAATATGTTTCTAAGCAGTTACATTGTGTACACATCTCTGGCATAGTCAGGGAAACTGAGATTCCTTGAGTTTGTATGATTGTTTTCTTAATAAGAAAATAAGTTTGGTAGACAGATATGGATGTCATTTTATTAATAATGATTGATTTAAATGTGAATTTCTCAAATAAATAAATACAAGTGATTCTGTTGGCATCTCGGTGTCATTCATGAGATGGATTTATCCAAACCACTTATGAGTCAAATGACATGGTATAACAGGGACTAATGCAGCATAATAAACAAGATAGCTAAAAATCTCAGAGGATGACTATTGACTTAATCCAAACAAATTATCTCCTGCTTCCATCGGTTGTTGCCAAGTCTCAGCAAAGCGCTAAGAATAAATAAAGCACAAGAGCGGAAAAGGGTCTGCTTGGTTTTCTGTTTGTGATTGTTCAAGCAGATGAATGATAGAACTGTGAGCTGATCTCCGCCAACTGCATGGAAGCCATCAGATCATTGACGTCAATGCTCTGAAAGCTGTCGTGCCTCACAAGATAAAAGGGAAAAGTACACAGTGTAATGAGCATGAGGCTTGAAGCAGTGAATCAGGCCGTTGGGGCAGAATGAGGCTTTCCTAGACAACAGTCTCCATCCAATGACGCCTTGCTTGGAACCCTCGAGAGTGCATTTTCTCAAAGGAGGGTTGCTTGAGAACTTGGTAGGTGATATGAAGAGACACTTAGCAGTACCACAGCACATCACAAAAAAAAAAAAAAAAAGATGATGCACAAATCTTTTGAGCCTTTGCACTAAGAACATTCTGTAATTCACAGGCAGCTTGCTTTTCCAAAGTCTGGTTAACAGTTGGCCATGTCATCCAAATTTCAAGCTATATGCTGAACATATTATAATAAGGGAGTTATCAGTGACTGTAGATTAGGTGTTAACTGTCCACTAAATGAATTCTATAATATTGATATACTGAATAGCATTTTTGCTCTTCACTCAATGTTTCACAATCAATGAAGGAATCACCACCAATAGGGGTAGAGAAAGGGGAAGGTGGTGAGCAGAATGAAGTGTGAGAGTTGGGGAATGGAAGAAGGAGGAAATGCTCCAAGGAAATCGATAGTGTTGGAAACACCAGAAGTTGCATTTCAATAATTAGGGTTTCTGCTGACTACAAATTCTGTGAGTGGAACAGTGAATCCTTGTCAGCAAACTGGACTTCCCTTGAAGTCGGACAGAAGAGGCTGGACACCCAAGGAATTTTCCAGGAAGCAAGGTTTATTGATTGCAGGGTTCAGAGGTGGCTCTCACCTAAGAATTCTTCCTCTGAACAAAGATTTTGGAAATTCTTTGAACTTTATACCCAGTTTAGCAGGGGCGGGAGGGGGGAATATTGGAGATTCTCCTGACAACTGTTTTCTGTTCCATCCTCTAGACCAGACACAGGTTTTGTTTTTAAGAAAGCAGAGATAATACCTTTTCATACAACAAGCTTGCAGACTCTATCACACCTTTTGTGTGCCAACCTGGTATTTACAAGAAAGAGGAAACTACCAACCACAATAACCTCTGCAGACATCCTGCTGATCTGAGAAGTTTAATTATGACAGGGGTGTTTTGAGTGGGGGTACCTGGTCTGCTTCACCTCTCCTTCAAACACGCGTGCACACACACACACACACACACACACACTCCTGAAGAGTACTTAAAATGTGTCGCCATTCCATTTATAAAAACTCAATCTTTTCAAGTCAGAAAAATATTCTCAACACAGCCTAAGACCCCAGGTGTGTTCAATATCAGGTATGAGCACACTGCTTGATACTTTGACATGATACTTTGACTCTTCAATGGCTGAGCAGGGCTCAGTGACATTTCTATTCAGATCAATGGGCTTATGATTTATTTATTTGCATTAATTCTGAAGTCTGTACCTTTTTTCCGTTTTTAATTTCCTTCTCTGTGAATAAAATTGTTTCTTGAGTCTAAATATTCATTTACAAGTAGCATTATTTTTCTGTTAGCTTATTTCATTCTTTTGTAGGCAAATAGCTGGATGTTCAGTATTATTTGTTAAAAAGTCTATGTTCGGGGCTGGGGCCGTAGTTCAGTGGTAGAGTGCTTGCCAAGCAAGTGTGAGGCACTGGGTTCAATCCTCAGCACCACATAAAAATAAATAAAATAAAGGTATCGAAATTACAAAAAAAAAAGACTATGGTTTCCTCCATTTATTTTTTTTAACACACTTGTCAAAAGTCAATCAACTATAAATGTGAGATTTTACTTCGGGACTCTTACTTCTTCTATTTGCCATCCTTACAACAGTAACACTGTCTTGATTACTCTAACTTTACACTAAGTTGTGAAATTGAGAAGACCGAAGTCCTCCAACCTTGTTCTTTTTCAAGATAATTTTGATCATCCTGGTTTCCTTGAATTCCTGTATGAATTTTAGATTCAGGCTGTTGATTTTTGCAAAGAAACTAGGTGGAAAATTGTAAGGGACTACCATGGATCTATAAATCAATTCAGGAAATACTGCCATCTTACCAGTATCAATTCTTGTAGTCCATACACATGAAATGTCTTTCCTTTTATTTTAGTCTTCATATTTCCAACATTTTGTAGATTTCAGAATAGTTAGTGTTTTGCCAATTTTGTTCATTTTTTTCCAGACCAAATTTTTATTTCATTGATGTTTCTCCATTTTATTCATTTCTGCTTTAGTATTTATTCTTTCCTTTCTTATCTTTTGCTTCAGGTTTAGTTTTTGTTGTTCTTGTTGTTTTGTTCCTCAGTGCTTTGAAGTGGAAAGTGAGGTTGTTGATTTCTGATATACCTTATTTATCAATATAGGCTTTCACTGTATCCCATAAGCTTTGGTAGGCTGTGTCTTCATTTTCATTTGTGCAAAAATTCTAATTTTTAAATTTTCTTTTTAATTAATTGGTATTTTAAGAGTATGTTGTTTAACTTCTACTTATTTATAGATTGTACAAATTTCTTTCTTATGTTGATTTCTATTTCCATTGTAGTTGGAGAACATACTTTGTATGATAATAATTCTTTTGAATTTTATTAACACTTGTTTGATGGTGTAGCATATGGTATATCCTTAAGAACACTTCACGTGAGTATGAGAAAAATGTGTGATCTGCTATTGTTGCATAGAGTGTTCTACAGATGCATAGCAGGTCTACTTAGTTTACAGCATTTAAGTCATATGTAGCCTCATTGATCTTCTGCCTAGAATTGTGAATGCCAAATCATCAAATTTCTTAAGTAAATTTCAAATTAAGACTTTTCTCATATCTACTTATATATATATTTTTTTCTCTTCAGGTCCTGATCTTTCTCTGAAGTTAGTAGTTGCCTAAAACTTGGACGCTGTTTTACCAAGATGAGAAAGAAAGCCTAAGCCATCTTTTTCATAATCCAGCTTGTGAATGAAAATTAGAAAATCCCAAACTTGTATTTTAAGAAAGCTATCTTGCTTAGACTCTCAAGATCAAGTACTATTTGAAAAGTTGGCTTATGTATATAAGAATCCAGAATTCAGAACATGGAAGAAGATCAAAACATATTTCCCCTGACAAACATTGCCACAAAGAAATTTGGTAATCTTCCGCAGAAGTGCTTCACTTTTCCCCTCTAACATGAGTTCGTTAATCAGTCTAAGGTGAAGCCACATCTAAGTAAAGGACTAGAGAAAACTTTTCACCACAAATGCAACATTCAAAAATTTACTTCCTCTATGTCTCATATGTCAGTGGAATCTTGAAAGGATTTTGTCTACTAAAAAAAAAAAAAACACTGCATATGTATTAAGCAACACTTTATTCTGTCTTGTCACTTTTTGTCATTTCTAATAAAGATTGCAAATGATTTATTAGCAGCAAAGTTTATAAACGCATACAATATGTTATCAGGACTTTATGGCTACTAATAACCAAGATTAAGAATCTAGTCCATTAGAATGCAGAACTTTGGGTTGCTTAATATTGCATGGCATTAGCAATATTAGAATCCTGGTGGCAAGTTTCAACCATTCCAGACAAATGTGATAACCACCTGACTTGTGACCTGAGAGTGACATATGGCTCAGCACTTCTGCCCAGGAATCTCTATGATGTCACCAATGGTCAAATTACATGAGAATTTTAGCAAATGGTCTCAGTCTTCTGGTTAACATACGTTGTTTGAAAGCTCTGGCCAACTACCTGGTTCCAAAACTGTCTGCCAAGGCACACCAGATTATGGCAAGAAATTTATATGGTCACTGCAGGATATTTAAAATTTTCTAGGAAAACAGAGAGATCACTCTGATACCATATAAACGATTACTATTAAGTTGGATGTAAATGCTTAACGAACAGAACTGTTAGAGATTTTTTTGGCCTAGGAACACTATGAAAAAACTCACTGAATCACTGTTACCTCAGAAGGTTTTTCTCAGAAAGTTTCGTCCTTCATCATTTTCTGTATTATATTTAAAATTTTATTTTATTGACTATTTTATTGAAATGTAATATAAGGAAAATATGCAAAACCTAAGTGTATGGAGATCAGTTAATTACTACAGAGCCACCCATGTGATCATCCACCAAGTAAAAGAATAGAACTTACTCCAGAAGTCCCCATGCCCCTGTCCATCCTTCATACATTTATGTCAACCAGTTTTGACTGGTTTTGATATTGAGAAGAATAGAAATATATAAAATGTACAGCTTGGCCTTAGTTTCTTTCACAGTATCTCTTCTTGTCATAGATAACCTTTTTTGGGGATGAAGCATGTAAAATTGTCTCAATCCTTCTTCATAGTTTCAGTACAAATTACTGTCAAGTAACCAGTTTCCATCAGGTGCATTCACATGGATGGACATTCAAGTCTCACAAGCGCAATGTCATAAGTATTCCCATCATCCTTATCCTCACTTTCAAGGTAATGAAATTGAGGCAGAGGGAGCTGGGCAAGCTGGCCATAGTCTTACAGCTAGCTATGTGTGGAGGTAGAATAGAATTCCAGAGTTCCTACTCTGAAATTAGACCCCTTCTTCTACCAGCTAGCGAAGAACATGTACAGATTCTGCCTTCTCAATGCAAAACAATAACAACAATAAACCAAGGTACCAAAAAAACAGGCTGGTCCTTTTCAGCATAGTGTGATACTCTGTGATTTCCCCTTTTGGTTTAGAAAATGTGTCTTACTGATGTGGGTAATGGGGAAACCCCTTGTGGAATTTTCCTTGACTTGTACAGAAGGAGAGCAAAGTCTGGGAAACCTAGGCCTCTGGGTACGTGTTTTTTCAGCCTCCTCCATCTGATGTTCTATGACTCTCAAAAGCAAAGAAAATCATAGTCCATGTCCTTAAGCTCCTGCCCTTGCTAACTTCCTTTTTTCCTCCCTCCCTCCTTCCCTTCCTGCCTTTCACTAAATGCGTATTGAAAATCCACTATGTGTATAGTACCCATCCACTATTCTGGGTACTTATTATTCAGTGGTAAATAAAACACACATGGCCCCTGACTAGCAAACTAGGGTCATTTGTAAATAAAAACAACAACAAAAAAATCCCAAGTACAATAAGTATTAAATGCTTTTGAAGTGATCCTGGCCCAAATTAAGACATAAATGTTTGATCAATAAGTCAATGTGTAAATGAATGGATAAATGAAGAAATGAACTGACTGGCCTTTAAGATTATAACTCTGAGGTTCTTACCATAACTGCTCCTTTCTTCCGATTCCTGCTCTCTCTTCCTATATTGATGTGAGTGAAAGACATTGAGGGAGAATTAGGCTCAATCTGTCAGTCAAAAAACTTCATAAGAAAATCAATTAAGTAGCTCAAAATCATTTCTGTACTTTCAGGAAAAAAAGAAAGCAGCTGTCTGATGATATTTTTAATTGAATTCAGAAGCTATTACCTACAAGAACCTTTAATTTATTCTTACCCAGTCAATCGAAAACAATTTAAGCAAAGCAGAATCTGTTTTCTTCTAACTTGCAACTGAGCTGAGGGCTGTCATGCCAATTTTCACCCAGTGTGAATTTCAGCAGCTGAATGATAAACACAAGTAAAAGAAACCCTTTTCTAGAATGCCAGCAGGACTGTTTAAACCTAGCTTATGCTACTAGGCAACAATCTAAGAAACCAATATTCTGTCACTAATTACCCATCTAAAAGGCTAGAAAGGAAATTACAGGGGGAAAAAAAGCAATCTTCTCAATAATTCCCCCATTACCCCTATCCTGAATCCTCCCTTACCAAGGAAAGGGTGAACATAGAAGTTTCTGAGGATCCTAATATGCTCTCAAGTGGGGCAAGATTGCCTCCCTAAAGGAACAGGCTTAGCAATTCCATGCAAAGGTTTTACCTCCATGTAGTAATTTATAAATGCACAGTAGGGGGTGAAAGTGACAGAGGAAGTGTGAAGTGGTGGGATCAAAACCCCAAACTGATATCAGTAGGGCCAGCCACAGGGCAACCTGGACTCTACTGGTCATTCATTCATTACAGGTGGACAAAACAGAAAAGTTTACAGCCTAATGTGGAGATCAGAGGAGAAACAAGTAAACACATGGAACAAGATGATCAAAGATAATTGCACCCTAAAGAAAATTCCTGAGGTGATCTGAGAGTATCTAGAGAAGCTTTATTATCGGGGAAGTTGGGTAAGGCCTCGCAGAGTGCTCTTCTGGTGGAAGTTTTACATGTTGTAAATCTTCTCAGCACCCTTTTCACAATGGGCCTAACCATTGTGCTCTCATAGGGGCTAATGCAGATTCCCAACATCGAGAAGCTTTTCCAGCCAACTCATTATGAGTCCATGGAAAGAAAAGGAATGAAAGGGAAGGAGACCAAGGCTTAACACCATGTCCTGATTGAACCAACACAAAAATATAAGGGCAAATGCACTTCCTCCTCTGCGATCAGAAGGTAGATGATAGAGAAGCTGAGAACATTAAAGAAAAAATGGACTTCGAAATTCAAAGCTTCCACTCATCAAAAGACACCATTTAAGAAATGAAACAGTGAACTTCGGACAGGAGGAAAAAATACCCAATATATGTCCAAAATACTGTACACACATATAAATATGTCACACATCTAAATATGTATGTGAGTATATATTATATATACATATGTGTATATACAAATCTACACATACATTTGTGTGAATATGTGTTTTCAAACAGTAAATGGTCCCTAACTTATGATGGTTCAACATAATGATTTTTTGATCTTACAATGGCACAAATGTGATGTGCATTCAGTAGAGGCCATACTTCATAGTTTGAATTTTGATCACTTCTCTGGCTAGAAATACATGCTGGGCAGCAGCAGCCAGTCACAACTCCCAGTCAGCCACACAGACACCAGGGGAAACAACCAATACTCTACAGTGTACTGTGTTGCTAAGCTATGATGTTTGGTAGACTAGGTGATTAAATGCATTTTTATTTACAGCGTTGTCAACTTATGATGGATTTATCAGAATGTATCCCCTAGAAGGAGTATATTTTATTGTTTGTAAATAATAATAAAGTTGATTTGAACTCAAAATTGATTTTTTTAACACTGGTTTCTTCCAAGAAGCAGTCTTGATGTTTGCTCATGGCACTGGTGTATGAGTTGTTCATGAAATTGGTTCACAAAATTTAAGATTAGAAAGCTAGACAGACATGTAGCTAGTATAATAACCATGACCCCTAAATACTCTCTGATGCAGTTCTGCCAAATTTACCATGCCAGTCTTGAAGGATTCTCTGTGAAAAAAGATGCTTTGTGGTTCAGTAGGGTTATAGAAAGACTAAAGATTCTATCTATAGATTTCACATACTACATCACTATAAACATAGCTCTACAATTTGTGCAGTAAATAATTTCATTTTTGCCAGCCCACCTTATTTGAGCACGGAACAGCCAATGGAGCACACTTGGAGAAATGCTGAATCACAGTTCATGAATGTCAATCTGGAAGGCAGTTTCTAACATAATTCTGTTTCAGTTTTTAATTCTGTATGTGTATGTATATGTTTTAAATCTGAAATCTCAAGCAGTGATGTAATGTGTCATATTTTCCACATGTGTTTGAGCATGGTGTTCTTTTCTCAGCTGCATCTTTCAAAATTGGTTTCTAGATTGGCTGTACCAATTTGCAATTCCACCAGCAATGTAAAAGTGTGCCTTTTCCCCCCACAGCCACTCCAACATCGATTATTACTTGTGTTCTTGATAATAACCATTCTAATGGGAATAAGATGAAATCTTAGAGTTGTTTTAATTTACATTTCTCTAATTACTGGAGATGTTGAATACTTTTTCATACATTTATTGATCGTCTGTACAACTTCTACAAAGTGTCTGTCCAGATTCTTGGCCCATTTATTGATTGGGTTCTTTGTATTTTTGGTGTACAGTTTTGTAAGTTCTTTATAAATTTTTATCTATCTGAAGTGCATGTGTAGCCACTCTGGAAAGCAGTGTGGAGATTCCTCAGAAAACTTGGACCCACGTTTTGACCCAGTTATCCCACTCCTTGATTTGTACCCAAAGGACTTAAAATTAGCATACTACAGCCACATCAGTGTATATAGCAGCTCAATTCACAATACCTAAACTGTGGAACCAAGCTAGATACCTAGATACCCTTCAACAGATGAATGGATAAAGAAGCTATGATATATATATATATATATATATATATATATATACACATATATATGTATATGTATATATACACACACACATATATATATACAATGGAATACTATTATTATATACTGTATATACAATGGAATACTATATATATGTATATATATATATACACACACATATCTATATATATATCTATATATATATATATACAATGGAATACTATTCAGCCATAAAGAAGAATAATATTATGGCATTTGCAGATAAATGTAATTAGAGAATATCATGCTAAGTGAAATAAGCCAATCCCAAAAAACCAAAGGCTGAATGTTCTCCTCGATAAGTGGATGATGATGTATAATTGAGTTGGGGAGTGGGGAGTGAGGGAAGTATGGAGGAACTTTAGATTCCATAGAGGGAAATGAGAGGGGGAGGGGGCAGGGGTATGAAAAATGGTGGAATGAGACAGACATCATTACCCTATGTACATGTATGATTACATGAATGGTATGAATCTACATCATGCACAGCCATAGAAAAGTTGTACCCCATTTGTGTACAATAAATCAAAATGAAGTCTGTAAAAATTAAAATTAAAAAATTGATTTTTATTCCATTTTCTTCCAGAAAAAATTCCTAGAGATTTTCCAAAGAGTTTGGTTCATGCCTTTTCCTTATAAACAACCTTGGCCAAAACAAAAATGTCAGTTTTTCAGAAGACTCAAACTAGTGAATGATAGTATAGAATTTCAATTCACTATGACCTAGATAGTCAATTGATGAGACAAAACATTATGGGGCTTAAAAAAATCTATTCAGTGTACATGTTCTGTGGAGGATGGGGAAGATCAGGCATTGGAGTTTTCACTGACAATAAACTCCACCAAAAGTATAATGCTGCTGCATCAAAAACCAGTTCAAGAGCGGGGAATTTAGGCCCGGTTGGCGCCATTCTACAACTTCTCTGGCGGAGAGACTCCATCTTGAGCTGTCTGAACCCTCAGACCTAAGCCCACCCCTTCCCGCAGGGACACGGTGCTGCGGCTCCAGGTGAGATTTGGCCGGGAGCAGAGCTGCTTGCCGGCTCCAGCGGGGAATTTGGGCCCGGTCAGCGCCATTCTACAGCTTCCCTGGTGGAGAGACGCCATCTTCAGCTGTCTGAGCACTCGGACCTAAAATCAGCCCTTCCCACGGGGACACGGTGCTGCATCTCCTGGTTGCCTCTGCCCAGAAGCATTGATCATTCCCAAACTGGAGGTTGTGAGACAGTAGCTATCTTGGGTCACCACTTGATCAAGCACCTCTCAAACATCTGGTGAGTTGCTGGAAATCCGCAGGGACCCCCCTGGGTCTTGACAGGGAAGTTGCAATCCCTCTGATTTGCACTACTAGAGGGGAGGATATATGAGCAGCATGGGAAGACACGGGAAGAAAGTGTCCCAAACAAACCTGGATGGTGCATCAGGAGATCCTAAGGACAGCACGGTAGAGGGAATGACAGAAATGGAGTTCAGAATGTTCATGATTAAAATGATCCAAGAAGAGAATGAGGTGACAAGAGAGCAGATTCAGGCTATGAATAATCAGCTAATAGAGCAATTGCAGGAAGCAAAAAATCATTTCAATAAAGAAATAGAAGTTCTGAGAAAAACAAACATAAATCCTTGAAGGAAACGAGGAAATGAAGGAAACAATCAACCAAGTTAAAAACTCAATAGAAAGCATAATTAACAGAATAGATCACTTGGAAGACAGAACCTCAGACAATGAAGACAAAATATTTAATCTTGAAAACAAAGTCAAACCAACAGAGAAGATGGTTAGGAATCATGAAACCTCCAAGAAATATGGGACATCATGAAAAGACCAAATTTAAGAGTTATTGGGATTGAGGAAGGCACAGAGATACAAACCAAGGGTATGAACAATCTGTTCAATGAAATAATATCGGAAAATTTCCCAAATATGATGAATGAGATGGAAAATCAATTACAAGAGGTCTACAGGACACCAAACACAAGAATTTCAACAGATCCACACCAAGGCACATTATAATGAAAATACCTAACATACAAAACAAAGATAGAATTTTAAAGGCTGCGAGAGAAAAACAGCAGATTACATACAGGGGGAAACCAATACGGATATCAGCAGATTTCTCAGCCCAGACCCTAAAAGCAAGAAGGGCCTGGAACAACATATTTCAAGCTCTGAAAGAAAACAGATGCCAACCAAGAATCTTATACCCAGCAAAACTTACCTTCAGATTTGATGACGAAATAAAATCCTTCCATGATAAACAAAAGCTTAAAGAATTCACAAAGAGAAAGCCTGCCCTACAGAACATTCTCAACAAAATATTCAAAGAGGAAGAAATGAAAAATAACAGTCTCGGTCACTATGGGGAGGAACTACCCTAAAGAAAGAGTCAATCAAAGGAGAAACAAAGTTAAGCTAAAAACCCCAAAAAAGCTAAAATGACGGGGAATACAAGTCATATCTCAATAATAACCCTGAATGTAAACGGCCTAAACTCATCAATCAAAAGACATAGACTGGCAGACTGGATTAAAAAGAAAGACCCAACAATATGCTGCCTTCAAGAGACTCATCTCATAGAAAAACATGCCCACAGACTAAAGGTGAAAGGTTGGGAAAAAGCATACCATGCACATGGACTGAGTAAAAAAGCTGGGGTTTCCATTCTCATTTCAGATAAAGCAGACTTCAAGCCAAAGTTAGTCAGAAGGGATAAAGAAGGACATTTCATACTGCTTAAAGGAAGCATAAATCAGCAAGACATAACAATCATAAATATTTATGCACCAAACAATGGTGCATCAATGTATGTCAATCAGATCCTTCTCAATTTCAGGAATCAAAAAGACCAAAACACAATAATACTTGGAGACTTTAACACTCCTCTCTCACCGCTGGACAGATCCTCCAAGCAAAAATTGAACAAAGAAACCATAGGACTCAATGACACAATCGCTAATTTGGACTTAACGGACATATGTAGAATATTGCATCCATCAAAAAGCGAATACACTTTCTTCTCAGCAGCTCATGGGTCCTTCTCTAAAATAGACCATATGTTATGCCACAAAGCTACTCTTAGCAAATACAAAAACATAGAGATATTACCTTGTATACTATCAGATCATAATGGAATGAAATTAGATATCAATGATAAAGTTAGAAACAGAAACTACTCCAAGACCTGGAGATTAAATAATATGCTATTGAATGATACATGGATAACAGAAGACATTAGGGGAGAAATTAAAAGATTCTTAGAGGTCAAGGAGAATAAAGATACAACATATCGAAATCTCTGGGATACTATGAAAGCAGTGCTAAGAGGAAAGTTCATTGCAGGGAGTGCATTTAATAAAAGAATGAAAAGTCAACAAATCAATGACCTCACATTACAGCTCAAAGCCCTAGAAAAAGAGGAACAGATCATCACCAAAAGTAGTAGAAGACAGGAAATAATCAAAATCAGAGCTGAAATCAATGAAATTGAAACAAAAGAAACAATTCAAAAAATTGACGAAACAAAAAGTTGGTTCTTTGAAAAAATAAACAAAATTGATAAACCCTTAGCCACGCTAATGAAAAGAAGGAGAAAGAAACTCCAAATTACTAAAATTCGTGATGGGAATGGAAATATTACAACAGACACAATTGAAATACAAAACATAATAAGAAGCTACTTTGAAAATTTATACTCCAACAAAATAGAAAACATGGAAGACATCAACAGGTTCCTAGAGGCATATGAGCCAACCAAACTGAATCTGGAGGACATACACAACTTAAATAGATCAATTTCAGGCAATGAAATAGAGGAAGTCATCAAAAGCCTACCAACCAAGAGAAGTCCAGGACCAGATGGATTCACAGCCGAGTTCTACAAGACCTTCAAAGAAGAGCTCATTCCAATACTCCTCAAAGTATTTCATGAAATAGAGGAGGAGGGAACCCTTCCAAACTCATTCTATGAAGCTAATATCACCCTGATACCAAAACCAGAGAAGGACACATCAAAGAAAGAAAATTTCAGACCCATATCACTAACGAACATAGATGCAAAAATTCTTAACAAAATTTTAGCGAACCGCATACAAAAGCATATTAAAAAGATAGTGCACCATGATCAAGTGGGTTTCATCCCGGGGATGCAAGGTTGGTTCAGCATCCGGAAATCAATCAATGTAATTCACCACATCAACAGACTTAAAGTCAAGAACCACATGATTATTTCAATAGATGCAGAGAAAGCATTTGATAAAATACAGCACCCCTTCATGCTCAAAACACTAGAAAAAATAGGGATAGTGGGGACATTCCTTAACATTGTAAAGGCTATTTATGCTAAGCCCACAGCTAACATTATTCTAAATGGAGAAAAATTGAAAGCATTCCCCCTGAGAACTGGAACAAGGCAGGGATGCCCTCTTTTGCCACTACTATTCAACATTGTTCTTGAAACTCTAGCCAGAGCAATTAGACAGACCAAAGAAATTAGAGGAATACGAATAGGAAAAGAAGAGATCAAACTATCCCTATTTGCTGATGACATGATTCTCTATTTAGAAGATCCTAAGAATTCCACCAGAAAACTTCTGGAACTCATTAATGAATTCAGTAAAATAGCAGGGTATAAAATTAATGCTTATAAATCTAATGCATTTTTATTCGTAAGTGATGCATCCTCTGAGAGAGAAATTAGGAAAACTACTCCATTCACATTAACCTCAAAAAAAATAAAATACTTGGGAATCAATCTAACAAAAGATGTGAAAGACCTCTACACTGAGAACTACAGAGCACTAAAAGAAGTTAAAGAGCATCTGAGAAGATGGAAAGATCTCCCATATTCTTGGATAGGCAGAATTAATATTGTCAAAATGGCCATACTTCCAAAAATGCTATACAAATTCAATGCAATTCCAATTAAAATCCCAATGACAGACCCCATAGAAATAGAGCAAGCAATCATGAAATTCATTTGGAGGAATAAGAGACCCAGAATTGCTAAAGCAATCCTTAGCAAGAAGAGCGAAGCAGGGGGTTTCACAATACCAGACCTTTAACTATACAGATGTAAGAGAAACATTATGGCTAAGAATTACTGTAAATCTACAAGATGACGAAAGTTCTGGGAATGATGTCAAGGAATGGGATGCAAAGTCTGAGGAAAAGAATACACAGACATTAATGTTATGGGCTTCCAAAACTGTGGGGAAATTTTATGGATTTTTCGTTTAGGCATCTTGATTGCCAGCTTGTAGTCTGTTTTGTTCTTTAATCTCTAGTTGCACCTAACAAGGGCTATTTTAATCAAAGGAGAAATGTGTTCACAAAACCTAGAAGTGGTAGGAAGATCTGGTTCAGCAAAGATGGAGGAGGCTCTGGAAGACACCAACTGGTCCCCACAGCCCTGCCACTGTCCATAGCGATGAATTCTCAGCACCTACCCCACACTCTTGTGGTAGCAGCACTCACCCAAGATTCAAAATCTCACCCAAGATTTAATCCCATCAGAGAATATTCAATGAGTTGGACCTAAATCAAATATCTGGCTCTGGCAGCAAAAAGAAAGAAAGAGAGAGAGAGAGAGAGAGAGAGAGAGAGAGAGAGA